>JBBMOL010002973.1:0-19468 GCA_037954665.1 Laguncularia racemosa
AAAAAAGAATAGAAAATATTGCATCGTAATCAATTCCTAGAATTAAACTATCTTGATTCCTTTGGCTAGGCTTTTTATCAATATTCGATTTTATTATCTTGTTTCAATCTTATTTGATTCACAAACGACACCCCCCCTCCCCCCTCCCCACCCCCCCCCCCCCCCCCCCCCCCCCCCCCCACCCCCATTTTTCTTTTCCTCTTTATTCTCTTTGAATAGAAATATTTAACCAATCCCTGTGGATTCGACCCTACTCACCACTATTATGCAAATCATATAATTGTCTAGGAGTAGGTTTTTATTTTTGTTGGATTCGACACCCATCAGTAGTTTAGGGCGCCCCATTTAACTTCTCACTAAAATAAGTAATCGAATGGCCACACACATGTCACGGATGATCGAACGACCACATGTATAGACGAATGACCACACGTACGTAGTACCACAACCATGCTCACATACACGATTGCATGCACGCATGACCAAAAGCATGCACAGACATACAACCACACACACGCATGCACAAATGCACTCAAACACAACCACATAATCGTACGTTTGCACACACACACACATGTGTGTAAGACTACACAACCACATGTATGCACACATGCTCATACAACATACACGCACGGACACATGCACTTACAACCACACAATTGCGAGGGCATGGATACATGCACGCACATACATACATATTTACACATTTACGGACATGTAGATGCACACATGGATAGACACATGCACTGACGTGTGCATTGCATGAATGCATGCATGCATGACCACAGGCATGCACTTACGATCAAATGACTGAACATACACACGCATGACTACATGTACAACCACATGAATGTAAGCTTGGACAACTGTATGAACGAAACACACAAACGCACACATGAATGTACGTATGACCACACATATACACACATGCAACACAACCGCATGACTGCGCACACACTGTATGCATGCATGCAAGCATGTATGATGGCACAATTGCAAGCATGCATGCATGCATGCATGACAACATGACTATGCGTACGTAGGCATGATCGCACATGCATGCATGCACACCACTCTACCACACAAAATGCATGCACGAACACATAACTGCACACTTGCATGGATGCACACAATAGGCACGTACGATCACATGCATGTACAGACGAACTAATGCATAACCACATGCACACATTTACATACATGCGCACAACTATGCGCATGCAGGCACATACATTTGCATACATATACACATGCATGCACTCATGACTACACATACGCTTACATGCATGCATGCACAACCACATGAACGCGCTCACACATGCATGACTACATGCATGCATGAACATATGACTGCATGACTATACACCCACGTGCATGCACATCTATAAACTTACACACACACATGATCGGGTGCTCACACGCATACATAACCACATGCATTGCACACACACACTTATGCATGTTTGCACTAACATACATATGCATGCACGCATGCATGATCGCACACACAGCCATAAGCACACATGACCTTACGCATGCATGCATACACATACGACCTCACAACTACATGCATGTACATACACCTGCTCAACTGTAGGACTGCATACATGCATGCACGACCATATATGATAGAGATTAGGACGCATCTAACATTCGGGAGCTAGTCAAAGCCAATGATCCTTTACAAGGTATCAGGGGTCCTATGACACGATCGCGAAACCAAGCGAATGAAGGAGGTATTGCAAGGATTGATTATGGAACTTCAGGAGCAAGAGGTGATTCGACACAACTCTAACACAAGTCCTAAGCTCATGAATATCATATATCAAAGTGGGGACGAAGCGGAGGACATCAGCAATGGATAGACGACCTTAACGTTTTTTTTTGTCTTTTCATTTCAAAGTCGGCCTTAGATGTATTTAGGCCACCAGCTTATAATTTATGACCATTATAAAACTCCTTGGTAGGAAATTTGAAAGGTCGCATCCAGCTTATAATTTACGACCATTATAAACTCCTTTGGTAGGATATTTGAAAGGTCATTTTATCAGATGTTGAATGAAAATCATTTGAGAGAATTCTCTTTTCCTTAGTTCTGGCAATAGAACTACCTTAGGTTTCTTCATCTTTAAAAGCTTGGAGAAATCGATCTTGATAGCTCAGGTTCTAACCGGCGGGTTTGATTGGGGTCGGGTTACGCACAATACTTGATTCAATTTCGATTCTTGGGTTTTGAATCCTATTAATCGTTGGGTCTTAGATCAATATCTAGGGTTCGCGTCAATATACACATGCACAATTGAATGTACGTACGGTCATAAGCACGAGAGCACTCACACACACACAATCGCACACAAACATGCATTTCTCGGACGATTGCAAATACACATGCATGCACAATGACACAATCATACATGCATACACATGGACGTATGACCACATGACTGCACGGATGCTCGATCACTCTCACATATGCTCGATCACTCTCACATATGCATGCACGAATGCATGTACGATTTCATGACTACACGCATATACAACTGTGTGCTTACATGACCACAGTAGGCACACACGCATGTATGTATGACTACATGATAGCATGCACTCATGCACGTAAGCACACTCCCATGATCGTATGTAATGGAGAACCATCTCAAGGTTTGAGTATTGAAGAGGACAAATGCAATCAAGTGGAATTAAGGAACTACAAATACCTGAAGGGCTAATCATAAGGGCACGAGCAAAATAGATCAAACAAGCTATGTAAGGCTTTGTGAAGATCATTTTTGAAAATGAGGTCAAGTCTAGAAGGACTTTGGAGACATTGAGCTCGGCTAAACCCAAATTCATTAATGTCATCCAAGCCCAAGAAAATGAAGCCCAAATAAGCTAATATAGTAATTAGGGGATTCTAGAAGATATTGAAGTCATTGCTTACATCAACAAAATAGTTATTAGTATAGTTTAAGAGCACATTTAATTTTCTTTAGTAGTGGGTTATTAGTGGGTATGTGGATGGTTTTTTTTTTTTTTTCATTAATCAGCCTTAGAACTCCATAAATAGAGTATCAAAACTTGTGTTAAGGGGATGGACGAATTTTTCAATTAAAGAGTTATTTCTCATATCTGTTCTTTTGAACAAGCAACCAGGGTTTTCACCTTATGGGTTCAAGCTTGGTTTATATGATTAGTTTTTGTCTCTTATAGGCAATGAGTTAATAATTTATTTTGTTTTATATATATTACCTGTTCTTGTCTCCATAGACAACAGGTCACTAATTTTTTTTTATTCAAAAATTAAGATTTAGGCGGTCCAGGAAATAGATTATTTGTTACTGGGTCTCATAACTCAATTCGTGGGATTTCGAATCATTTTTGATATCATAGCCAATTTGATTCTCAATTAGGTTATTATCCTTTATCCTTCATATTACTTGTTGAAATTTCATTTATTTCTTCCATAATATTGTTCTATCGTTTCTATTAAGTGTCATTTAAAAAAAAATCAGAAAATAAAATTTAAAAAAAAAGAAAAGAAAAGAAAAGAAAGAAAATTCTCGTGTTATCTTCTATCATCATCAATGCCGCGTTAATTCCTTACATACTATACTCCACAATGAATTTATTCTTCTATTAAGCATTACTTCAACGATGTTGTTTCTTCTTGCCGTCTTTGTGTTTTCTTAATCACTATCTTCTTGGCCCCTTTTTGAGCTAATTAATGAACTGATGTTTAAGTTTTACAAGTGAATACTCTGGTTTTTCAATTGTTGTGTTATTAAAGAAGTTGGTTTGGGAAAAACAAGAGTGGTAAAAGGCGAGAGTAGGTGAGTGTAATGGAGGGTAAAAGCCATTAATTTATGTGCAACATGAGTGTAGATAGGCTTTTTGAGTGGAAACACGTGAGGGAGTGTGTGAGGACTTCTTAACTGAATTTCTTTCATGATCATCATCATGTTAGAACATGAGAATCAAGGGGATGAACCTAATCAATCCTTTCTTTTGTGGGCTATGCAACAATAGTTCGAGCGCATGCATGTGGTGTTCGGAGAAATCCGTGACCGAATGGATAGACAAGATGAGCTGATTAACGAATTGCAAACAAGACCTCCTATGGGATTCCCTCCCATACGAAGACAAGTATATCTACCAGTCACACCTCGAGACGAATCCATTGAAGAAGAAGAGGAGGAAAGGCACAATCAATGCAGGAATGACCGTGTCAATAATAGAGTCAGAGATGGAGTTGATAGAAATATCAAGAGTATCAAAATGACAATCCTCCTTTTCAAGGGAGGAATGATCTCGACGTCTAGCTTGAATGGGAGAGAAAGGTTGAGCTGGTTTTCGATTGCAACAATTACTTTGAGGAGAAGAAAGTGATGCTTGTGGCAGTGGAATTTACCGATTATGTGAGGCGAACCCTAGTTATTGATCTAAGACCTAATGATCAATAGAGGATTAGGATAATGTTAAGGTCATTTATCCATTGCTGATGTCCTCCGCTTCATCCCCACTTTGATATATGATATTCATGAGCTTAAGACTTATGTTAGAGTTGTGTCGAATCACCTGTTGCTTCTAAAGTTCCATAATCAATCCTTGCAATGCCTCCTTCATTCGCTTGGTCCGTGATCATTTCATAGGACCCCCGATACCTTGTAAAGGATCACTGGCTTTGACTAGCTCCCAAATATTGGATGCGTCCTGATCTCTATCATTATGCCATGGACTGGTGAGATCAATTGATCTTATCCCGATGGAGGAATGGTGAAAGACTAATTGCTAATTGGGAGAGATGAAGGCTGCCATGAGAAGATGATTTGTCCCATCACATTATTATCGAGATCAGCACCTTAAGCTGCAAAGCCCCGAACAAGGGTTGAAGAGTGTTGAAGACACTCTGGCTAGATTCCTATGTGGACTAAATCATGACATCGCCAACGTCGTGGAATTACATCACTATGTGGAGTTGGAGGACATCGTGCATATGGCCATGAAAGTTAAGCAACAACTTAAAGAAGCGAAAGTCACTTGAGCTGGGAACCACAGCTACTCGAATTCCCACTTCCGTGGAAAGTGGACAAGGGGGAAAGGGAAGAGAAACCTAGGTTCAAAGCCTATGATGGCAGGAACTTGAAGAAGCACCCACTGGTCGCTAAGGAGAGAGGTAACTTATCATCTCAAACTCTAAGAAATCGGGATATTAAATTTTTAAGTGTTTAGGGATTGGGCATATAACTTCTCAATGTCCAAATCAAAGAGTGATGATCATGTGCAAAGGTGGGGAGATTGAAACTGATGATGATGGCTCTGATTGTGCTAGTGATTTCTATGCCGTAATTAGAAGATGCTAATGATTGTGAATATGCTATAGAAGGTAGGTCATTGGTCATTATGTGGTCCCTAAATGTGTGAGCTAAACAAGAAGAGAATGACAATGTACAGCGAGACAATATTTTTCACACTCGGTGCCATATACAAGACAGGGTATGCAGTTTGATCATAGATGGAGGTAGTTGTGTTAATGTAGCAAGTAACATACTTGTTGATAAATTAGGTTTGTCCACTGTGAAACATCCCAAGCCGTACAAGTTGTAATGGTTGAATGAATGTAGAGAAGTGAAGGTGAATAAGCAGGTCCACGTGATGTTTCCAATAGGGAAATATATGGATAAGGTCCTTTGTGATGTTGTACCTATGCATGCTGGTCATCTTTTACTCGGAAGGCCTTGGCAATTTGATAGGAGAGCCATTCATGATAGGTACAAAAAATCAGTACTCATTTGTAAAGGATGGAAGGAAAGTTACATTGATGCCAATGATGCCAAACCAAGTGTATGAGGATCAACTACGGCTTAAAAAAAGCCATTTGTGAGGAAAGTGAGGTAGAAGCCGAGTGATACAAATGCTACTCCACATGCCACTAATGTTCAAGATAGTGACTTGGAGAATCATCTTGGAGATTTTAGCAAACCAATCATTAGGGCCCAAACTAAAAGACTAAAGGAATAACTTCAATTATTTGTGCAAAAATGGGTTGATAATGGGCTATGCAAGCTTAGAGATTTTAAAGAGCCAAAGTTCATTAATTTAGTTGGGCTAAAAGATTAGCTTTAGATTTAGCCCATCTCATTTCTAGCCATCCAAGTAATGTCTAGATTTATTGAACCTTGGAACAACTCCTTGCAATAAATTTGAGCAGTTTTTCCAACCAGGTGGGAGTTACAAGAGTTAATTAGTGACACCACCTTGATTGTCTAGGTTCGATGTACTTTTGATGAAAAAACTCTATAAATAGGGTTGTTTAGTTTTGTTTTAATCATCATGTAAGTTGTATTGAGTTTCCAGATTGGAATATAAGAGAGTTTGTTTTCTTGTGTTTTTATGCATAAGGTGTTGAGTTGAATGCAATTGAGTTCATCTTTTGTATTTCAATTTTTAATCCCTATTTCTATTGTTCTTGAATACTTTGATTTTGGGGTTCAAGGGGTAATTTTCAATTATAACTTCAGTTCTTTTCACAAACGTGTTCTTGGGTAATTGAACAAACCGTTCTGATTACTTTAGTGAGAATCAAATTCTGATTTAATTGGTAATGAGTTCTAAGAAACAATTTGGGACTTGGGGTTCCGCATCATTTGGTATCAGAGCAAGGTTCACCAAGTAATTCTATCCTTTTAATTTTCTGTTTCTTTCCATTAGCCTTATTGATCATCGTCTTGGTTGTTGATCTTGTTCTTGCTATTCACAAACCCAAAAAAAAAAAAAAAATCTGTTCTTGAAGTGTTTAGGTGTTAATTTGTAAGGAATTACAAGTTTCCTTCTTAAATTTTAGTATTTGTCATTCTATTTCTTTACTAGTCATCATATACATCAAGTGTGTGTCTTTCTTTATTGGTTATTTTTCTTTGCTTCTATTTTTGTTTCCCATATCTTTATTGCTTATTTTTAGGATTTCTCTAATAAAATTAAATTACTTTAAGATCTTGATTGTTGTTTGATTTGGCCCTTACGTATAAAATCATAAAGATTGATTAGGTGGTAAAAGGCAAGAGAATGTGAGCTTAAAAGAGGGTAAAAACCAATTTGAGTTAAACACGAGAGAAGTGCTAATTACTACGAGGGAAACACGTAGGGAGTGTTTGTGACGTTCTTATTTTTCTTTTTTTTTTTATATATTTCAGATTGCAAAAATGGAAGGAAGTGGAGTAAGTGCACCAAAAGACCAAGCATTTCTTCTCAAGGCTATGCAACAACAGTTTGAGAGGATTCAACTTGTTCTTGGCAACATGAATGGCACGTTGGAGAAGCAACAAAACGAAATCAATGCCTTGCGTGAAGGGGCTACCTAAAACAATCCAAGGGCAAGGAGGCAACCTACACATCAATATGTAGAAGAGTCTGAAGAGGAATTTGACGATCAAGCTACCTTAGTCAATGAAGGCAGAAATTATGGAAGAGGTAGGAGGAACCAAAATGATCTTTATAGGAATTTTGGGGAGTATCAAAATGAAAATTCCATCCTTTATGGGGAAGAATGATCCGGATGCATATATGGAGTGGGAGCGAAAAGTGGAATTAATCTTTAAATGTCACAATTACTTGGAGGAAAAGAAAAAAAACTTGCAGTGGTGGAGTTTGGAGAATATGCACTTGTATGGTGGGATCAACTTCTTGTAAGTAGGAGGGGAAATGTTGAAAGACCTATCCAAACTTAGTTTGAAATGAAGGCTATCATGAGACACAGATTTGTTCCAAGCCATTATTATAGGGACTTGCACCAAAGATTGCAAAGCCTTATTCAAGAAACAAAGAGTGTGGAGGAATACTACAAGGAAATGGAGATTGCGATGATCCAAGCAAATATAGAGGAAGATAGAGAGGCCACTATAGCAAGGTTTCTCAATGGACTTAATAAGGACATAGCCGACAGAGTGGAGTTGCAACACTATGTAGAGATAGAAGATATGGTGCACCTGGCTATGAAGATAGAAAGGCAATTGCAGCGCAAAGGGAAGGGGAAACAAGCCAACACATTTTTGGCTCAAAACAATACTTGGAGGTCGAATTGGAGAAATGATAACAAGGCTACCCAAACAAAAAGGATGTGAAGGCATAACCATTTCAATCATTTGACAGTAAAAATAAAGGTACTACTTCTGTTAAAAACTCTAGAAGCCGTGACATTAAGTGTTTTAGGTGTTTGGGGTATGGGCACATAGCATCTCAATGCCCAAATAAAAAGGTAATGGTGATGCGTAAGAAATGAGGTAGAGACGGATGAGGAAAGTGATGATGTGGATCAGATGCCTCCTTTAGATAATTGTAGTGATGTTGAGTTGTCTACTGAGGGACAATTGTTGGTTACCAGGCATGCTCTTAACGTGCAAGTGAAAGAGGATAGTGAGGGGGTTAGATTGCAAAGGGAAAGTGTGTAGTTTGATAATTGATGGGGGTAGTTTGTGTGAATGTGGCTAGTACTTTATTTGTGAATAAGTTGGGATTGGAAACTACTAAACATCCAAGACCTTATAAATTGCAATGGCTTAACAATAGTGGGGAAGTGAAGGTTACTAAACAAGTGAGGGTTCCATTTGCTATTGGAAGGTACCATGATGAGGTTACCTATGATGTTGTTCCTATGCAAGCTAGTCACTTGTTGTTAGGTAGGCCATGGCAGTGGGATAGGAGAGTGAACCATGATGGGTATCTTAATAGGTACATGGTGGAGAAAGAAGGCAAAAAGCATACTCTTCTTCCTTTGACTCCTAAACAAATCATTGAAGATCAATTGCAACTTGAGAAGTCTCATGCAAAGTTTCTTCAAAAAGAGGTCGAGAGAAAAAGAAAAGAAAGTGGAAAAGAAAAAGAGAAAAGTGAGAAAAAAGAAGATGAGAAGAAGAGTGAAAAAGAGAGAGTGAGTGAGGAGCATTCAGCCATAGAAAGAAAAGAGGAAAACACAATGAGTTTCTATGTAAAAATGAGGGACGTGAGGAAGGCTTTAATCACTCATAAGCCAATGATTGTACTTTTGTACAAGGAGGCTTATTTTTCTACTAACGACATTGATCCTTCTTTGCCAAGTGTTGTTGTTGATGTTCTGCAGGAATACAATGATGTTTTTCCAATGATTTACCTCAAGGTTACCACCTTTAAGAGGGATAGAACATCAAATTGATCTCATTCCTGGGGCTGCCATTCCACATAGGCCCGCATCTAGAAGCAATCCTGAGGAAACAAAAGAACTACAAAAGCAAGTGGATGAGCTCTTGATGAAGGGACATATAAGAGAAAGTCTAAGCCATGTGTAGTACTTGTATTGTTGGTACCAAAGAAGGATGGAAGTTAGCGTATGTGTGTAGATTGTAGAGCTGTCAACAAAATAACGGTAAAATATCGACACCCTATACCTCGACTTGATGACATGTTAGATAAGTTGCATGGTGCATGTGTCTTTTTAAAAATTGATTTGAAAAGTGGTTATCACCAAATTAGAATGAAACCAGGTGATGAGTGGAAAACGCTTTTAAAACAAAACATGGATTGTGTGAGTGGTTGGTAATGCCTTTTGGCCTAACCAATGCACTTAGTACATTTATGCGCTTAATGAACCATGTTTTACGTGAGCTTAACGGAAAGTTTATGGTTGTCTATTTTGATGACATTCTAGTGTATAGCAAATCCGTTGATGAGCATGTTATGTATTTAAAATGATGCGCTTAAGAGCATGCCTAGTAACCAACAATTGTCCCTCAGTAGGTAACTCAACATCACTACAATTATCCAAAGGAGGCATCTCATCCTCATCATCACTTTCCTCATCCGTCTCTACCCCATTTCCATGCATCACCATTACCTTTTGTTTGGGCATTGAGATGCTATGTGCCCATACCCCAAACACCTAAAACACTTAATGTCATGGCTTCTAGAGTTTTGGACAGAAGTAGTACCTTTATTTTTACTGTCAAATGATTGAAATGGTTGTTTCTTCGCATCCTTCTTTGTTTGGGCAGCCTTGTTATCATTTCTCCAATTCGACCTCCAAGTATTGTTTTGAGCCGAAAATGTGTTGGCTTGTTTCCCTTTCCCTTTGCGCTGCAATTGCTTTTCTATCTTTATAGCCATGTGCACCATATCTTCTATCTCTATATAGTGTTGCAACTCCACTCTGTCGGCTATATACTTATTAAGTCCATTGAGAAACCTTGCCATGGTGATCTCTCTATCTTCCTCTATATTTGCTCGAATCATCGCAATCTCCATTTCCTTGTAGTATTCCTCCACACTCTTTGTTCCTTGAACAAGGCTTTGCAATCTTTGGTGCAAGTCCTATAATAATGGCTTGGAACAAATCTGCGTCTCATGATAGCCTTCATTTCAAACCAAGTTTGGATAGGTCTTTCACCATTTCTAGTCGATTTTTTTACTTTCTGCTTTTTCATTTTAGATTGTTTTCATTTTTTTTTTTTATTTATTCAAATTATGACTTTTTGCTTTTTAACATCCCCATTTGTTTTAGTTTTTTATTTTCCATTTTTTAATTCTTAGATATTTAGGTTTTTTATTATTTCATTTTTTATTTTTTTTACTTATTGACTTTTTGATTTTATGGTTTTGCCATTTTTATTTTTTATTTCTAATTTTTTCGTTCCTGATTTTTTTATTTTTTTATAACTTTTGATTTTTTTTTGGATTTTTTTTTGTTTTTTTTTTCATTTTATGATTTTTTTATTTTCATTTTTTCATTCTTTAATTTTTTATTTTTTTATTGCTCAAAATTGTTTTTTGACTTTTTGATTTTTTTTATTGTTTCACTTTTTTCATTTTATCATTTGACTTTTTATTTTTCATTTTTTTGGTTTTTTGATTTCTTGAATTTTCATTTTTCTTAATTTTTCATTATTTTCATTTATGTGATATTTTGATTTCTTGATTTTTTTTAGTTTCTATTTTTTAGAGTTTTTTATTTTCCAATTTTTTAATTACTTTTCATTTTTTTTCCCTTTTGATTATAGATTTTTTTTATTTTTTTATTGTTTTCATTTTTACATTTCCATTTCTTCATTTTTCATTTTTCATTTTTTTTCCTTTTTTTGATTTCTTCATTTTTCCATTTTATAATTTTTAAGTTTTCATTTTTATATTTTTTCATGTTTTGATGTGTTCATTTTTTTTTTTCAATTTTGATTTGTTAATTTTTTTATCATTTTTTTATTTTTGATTTTTTTACTTCATTTTTTTATTTTTTTTTTTTTTTTTTTTTTTTTATTTTTTTTTTTTTTTTTTTTTTTTTTTTTTTTTTTTTTTTTTTTTTTTTTTTTTTTTTTTTTTTTTTTATTTTTTTTTTTTTTATAATTTTTCTTTTTTTTATTTCTTTTTTTTTTGTTTTAATTTTTATTTTTTTATTTTTTTTTTTTATTTTTTTTTTGTTTTTTTTTTTTTTTTTTATTTTTTTTTTTTTTTTTTTTTATATTTTATTTTTTTTTTAATTTTTTTTTTTTTTTTTTTTTTTTTATTTTTTTTTTTTTTTTTTTTTTTTTATTTTTTTTTTTTTGTTTTTTTTTTTTTTTTTTTTTTTTTTTTTTTTTTTTTTTTTTTCTTATTTTTTTTTTTTTTTTTTTTTTTTTTTTTTTTTTTTTTTTTTTTTTTTTTTTATTTTTTTTTATTGTATGATTTTTGTTTTCATTTTTTGATTGCTTGATTTTTTTTTATTCTCCATTTTTTTCATTTTTTTATTTTTTATTTTTAATTTTTCATTTTTTCATTTTCATTTTTTTATTTTTTGGGTTTTTCTTTATTTTGATTTTCATTTTTTGATTTTTTGATTTTTTTTTTTATTTCTCTTCTTTCTTTTTTTTCTTTTTGATTTTTGATTTTTTTGTTTTGATTTTTTTTAATTTTTAAATTTTTCCATTTTTTCTTTTTCTTTTTCCTTTTTATCTATTTTTAAAAATTTTTTAGTTTTGATTTTTTTATTTTTTTTTTTTTTCCATTTTTTTTGTTTACTTTTTCATTTTTTGCTTTTGTTTTTTTTTTTATTCCACTTTTTTTTCACTTTCGTTTTTTTTTTATTTTTTAGTTGGTTATTTTTTTTTATTTTTTTTTTTTCTTCTTGATTTTTGATTTTTTTTTCATTTTTATTTTTTTTTCTATTTTTTTGATTTAGTTTTGATTTTTGATCCTTTTTTTTTAATTTTGATTTTTCGAGTTTTGATTTTTCATTTCTTTACTTTTTTTTTTTTCATATTTTAGTTTTGATTTTTATTTTTTTAATTTTTTATTTTTTGAATTTTCATTTTTTATTTTGTTTACTTTTGACTTTTTTAATTTTTTATTTTGATTTTTTCCATTTTCTTTAATTTTTTTTTTTTTTTTTTTTTTAGAATGTTTTAAGTGTTATTTTTCATTTTTTTTTTCATTTTTATGATTCTTTATTTTTCATTTTTAGAATTTTATTTTTTTTTTTTTTTTATTTTGCGATTTTTTTTTAAATTTTTTGGTTGTTCATTTTTTTTTTTTTTTTTTTTTGACATTGTTTTTTTCACTTTTTATATGTTTTATTTTTTTTTTTTTATTCTAATTTAACGTTTTTTTATTGCATCTTTTTTTTTTTTGTATTTGATTTTGAGATTTTTCATTTTTTTTACTTTTTTTCTTTTTTCTTGATTTTTTTTTTTTTTTCACTTTTTTATTTTTCTTTTTTCCATTTGTTCTTTCTTGATTTATAATTTTTTTTTTTTTTTTATGTTTCATTTTACATTTTTTCATTTTTTGATATTTATTTTTTTTGGGTGTTTGACTTTTGATATTTTTATTATTATTTGTTTTTTTTTTACATTTTTTTCCCTTTTTATTTTTTTCATTTTTCATTTTTTTAATTTTATTTTTTTATTTTCATTTTTTTGTTGTTTTTTTTTCATTTTTTGACTTTGGATTTTTTATAGTATTTTTTTATTTTATTTTTTAATTTTTATTTTTTGATTCTATGATTTTTCAATTTTCTTTTTTTCTTCTTTTTTATTTTTGATTTTTTTATTTCTTTATTTTTATTTTTTTTTCCCTTTTTTTTACATTATTATTTTTGATTTTTTTATTTGTTCATTTTTTTCGTTTTTTACTTTTGATTTTTTTTTTTTTTTTTTTCATCCATTTTTGGATTTTTTGATATTTTGATTGTTTTTTAGTGTATGACTTTTTTTATTTTTTTTTTATTTCTATTTTTTTATTTTTTTTTTTTTTTTTTTTTCAGTTTTAATTTTCATTTTTTATTAATTTAATTTTTTTTTTTATTTTTGATCTTTTAAATTTTTTTCACTTTCAAAATTTTTTATTTTATGGTTTGAATTTTTCTTTTTTTTTTTTTTTTTTTTTTTTCTATTTTTTTTTTGATTTTTTGATTTTTTTTTATTTGTTTTTTTTTTTAATTTTTGTTTGATTTTTTTTTATTTTCATGTTTTTTTTTATTTTTTATTGTTTGTAATTTTTTTTTTATTATATGTTTTTTTTTTATTTTTTTTTTTCCCTTTTTTTTTATTTTTTTTTTATTTTTTTTTTTTCATTAATTTTTTTTTTTCATTTTCTTTTTTTTTTTTTTAATTTTTTTTTTTTTTTTGGTCCCTTGTTAAAGGGGGGGTTTTTAAATTTTATTAAAAATTTTTTTTTTTTTTTTTTTTTTTTTTTTTTTTTTTTTTTTTTTTTTTTTTCGCAAATCAAAACCAAAACTCTTGACTAATGAAATCAAGGAATAACAATAAGAAGAACAATAATGTGCAGTAAAAAAAAAAGTAGGGGGAAGAGTAGAATGCTAGATATTTATAGAGGTTCCACCCTTGAGCCGTATCCCCCTTTCCCAAAACCCCCCCCCCGGGGTGGTTGTCTATATTTTTTTCCCCCCAAAACAAAAAATCAAAGAAAAAAAAAACACAAGTCTTAAGGAAAGTCTATGTTAAGTTTTCTAGTTCTTCATAAGCTAAAAAAAAACTAATAAGTATGAAAAAAAAAAAAAATTTTTCCAAAAGGGGGAAACTAATAAATCAATGAGAAAAAAACAAATTTCCCCCCTTTTCCTTAATGTAAAAAAAATTTGTTTGGATGTATGAATTTTTTTTTTCTCGTGATATTTTTTTTTAATAAACGTTCCCCCGTGTTTTTTTTTTTCTTTTTTAAGTTCTCTTTTCCACGTTTTTTGTTTAAAATTTTAAATGGAGAAAACATAACGGCCCTTTTCCCTGGATAACTTGAATTTTTTTTAATTTTCAAATTAAAAAAAAAAGTTGAATTGTTTAGGAAGATTTGATTTGTATATTTTGATGAGGATAATTTTTGGGTAATTTTTTGAGAGCTTTTTGGATTATCTCTTGGATCAAGTTTGTTGAAAATATCCCCCACATTGTGGAACCATATCTTGATATAACAACCATATCTCTTATCCTTATCTTTGTAACTGCTCGAATCTCCCAAAATATAGTACAAATATCCAATTTTAAATCTGATAAAACTTGTAAATCTTATATGATCTCACTTTATCATAAAATGAAATCTTTGAATAAAATCTTGTAAAACTTGATGTAAATTAAAAAAACCTTTGATATAAAATCCAACTTTAGTAAAACACATCAAGTATGTTACCCAAAAATACTTGACACGTGGAGCTAGGCCTTGAAATTTATTAAAACTATCGATATAAAATTTAAGAACGTAATTTGGAAAAATTCGTAACAAACATGAAAGGTTCTGAAAGTGCTTCTGAAGCAAACCTGTTAACTGTCCTGAAGGTTCTGAAAGTGCTTCTGAAAGGTTATCACGATAACTACGGATATATTACACAACTTTTGAAACACCTTCTGTCAGAACAAAAATAGCTTATATAATACTTTTGAAGATTCTGAACAAGCTTTTGTCTCCTTGTTTAACTTTAGAAAAAATTACGTACTATCTTAAACATTCGTTACACTTATTCCTCTTTTGTTAACATCAAAAACTAAATTAGAGAACTTAACATTCATCCCCTTAACATCAACATGGTTTTTTTTTTTTTTTTCATTTTTTGAATTTTTTTTTGTTTTCTTCTTTTTTTCATTTTTGACTTTTTCACTTTTTGATTTACCATTTTTATTTTTTATTTTTATTTATTTTATTTTTTTTTGTTTTGATTGTTTTGAATTTGTTGACTTTTCATTTTTTTTTTTAATTTTTCTTGTTTGGATCATTTTTATTTTTTGATTCTTTGATTTTTATTTTTTCCTTTTCTTTTCATTTTTTTATCTATTTGATTTTTCTTTAGTTTTGATTTTTGAATATTTTTTATTTCTTCATTTTCTAATTTTTTTTTTCAATTTGTGATTTTTGAATTTTTTTAGTTTTTGATTTGCTCATTTTTTTATTCATTTTTTTAATTTTGATTTTTGTTTATTTTTTTATTCATCCTTTTTGATTTTTTTCTATTTTTATTTTTTTTATTTATTCATTTTTTAGTGTCTAACTTTTTTATTATTTTTGATTTTTTTTCATTTTTTAAAGTTTTCTCTTTTCATTTTTTATTTTTAGATTTTTGATTTTTTAATTTTCATTTTTTCCATTTCTTCTTTTTTTGATTTTTTTTCATTTTGTGGTATTTAACTTTTGATTTTTTTTTTTTAGTTTTTAGTTTTTGATGTTTTTTCATTTTTTTCTCATTTTCCTTTTTCAATTTTTATTTTTTTTTCTTTTTTTCTCTTTTTCATATTTTGGCTTTCTATTTTTTTTTTCATTTGTTGATTTTTTATATTTATGTTTTAATTATTTGATTATTTGATTATTATATATTTTTTATTTTTTATTTTTTTTTCACTTTTTGATTTTTTTTCGTTTTTTGATTCTTATTTTTTTATTTTTCACTTCCATTTTTTTTTTTGGTTTATTTTTTAGTTTGTTGATTTTTTTAATTTTTCTTTTTTTCATATCTTGACTTTTTATTTTTTTTTATTTTTCAATTATTATTTTTTAATTTTTTATGATTTTTTTAAAAAACATTTTGGTTTTTTGATTTTTGATGTTTTGATTTTTTTTTTTTACTTTTTGATTTTCTCATTATTTCAATTTTTGCCCTTTTGATTTTTTTTTCATTTTCAAATTTTTAGGTTTTGATTGATATATATATTTATTTTATTTCATATTTTAGTTTTGATTTTCCTTTTTTTTTATTGTTTGATTTTTTTTTCGTTTTTTTGATTTTTGGTTTTTATCTTATAAATTTTTTATTTTTTAGTTTTTTTTTAGATTTGATTTTTTTTTTTTGCTTTTTTATTTTTTTCACTTTTTCATTTTTTGATTTTTTTTACTTTTTGATATTTTCATTACTTCAGTTTTTGTTTTATTGATTTCTTTTTAGTTTTGATTTCATTTTTTTATTCCTTGATTTTTTTTTATTTTTTTTGTTTTTTGTTTTTCATTTTTTATTTTTTGATTTCTTTTGTTTTGATTGTTTTGATTTTTTTACTTTTTTATTTTTTGAATTTTCTTTTTTGATTTTGTTTACATTTGACCTTTTTTTTTTTTTTTACTTTTTGAATTTTGAATTTTGAATTTTTTATTTTTCATTTTCTGATTTTTTCTCATGTTTTCAGTATTTGACTTTTGATTTTTTTTTTAAATTTTTCCTTTTTGTTTATTTTTTATTTTTTTCTCATTTTCCTTTTTTATTTTTAGTTTTTTTTTTATTTTCCATTTTTTTTGTTTTTCACTTTTTCATTTTTTGACTTTCGATTTTTTTTCATTTATTGCTATAGATATCCTTATCACTGCTGCAAATATTATCACCTCAATTGTCATTGCTACAAATGTCCTTATTATCACTACAAGCATCATCGCCACAAATATCATCACCGCAAAGGTCATTGTTCTAATGTCAACACTACAAATGTGGTTGTCACAAATATTATCACAGCAAATGTAGAAGACATTTACAATGTAAATAATTGCAATGACGACATTTATAGCAATCTTATTTGCGGCAACAATGTTTGCAACGTTGATGACAACATTTGCAGTGACAATAAGGGCATTTGTGGCGACAATATTTATAGCAACGATATTTGTGGTGATCACTTTTGCAACAATGAAATTTAAAGTGATGATATTTGTGGCAATGTTGTTTGCTACGATGACAAGGACAATTGTAGTGATGATATTTATGGTGATGACATTTGTAGTGACAATGTTTGCAGACATGACAAAAACTTTTGTAGCAACAAACTTTACCATCACAACAAGATTTGTAATGATGATATTTATGGCGAGGATGTTTACAGTGATGATGAGGACATTTGCAGCAACAGTATTTGTAGCGATAACATTTGTACTGATGATATTTGTAAAGCATTGTTTACAGTGATGATGTTTGTATTTGCGGTGATGATGTTTGCAGTGTCGTCATTGCAAGCATTGTCGCTATAAATATCAACTCTGTAAATGACATCGTTGTGGTAAAGATTGTCCTTATAGATGTTAATGTCATTGCTACAAACACCATCGCTGCAAGTATCATCGCTCTAAACATCATCACTGCAAATATTGTTGCCACAAATATTGTCACTGCAAACAACCATGTGGTCACTGCAAACATTGTCATGACCACAAACATCATTGTCGCAAAGTTTGTCATTGGAAATGTTGTTGTCACCGTTGCAAACATTGTGCCAAAAATATCACCACTGTAATTGTTGCTGTTGCAATTCTCGTTGCTACAAATGTTACCACCATAAATATCGTCTCTATAAATGTGTAGCCACAAATATCATTGCTGCAAATGTCATCGCTACAAATATTGTCGCCTCAAATATCACTGAAGCAAATGTTTTCATCTTCGCTGCAAACATAGTCCCCGCAAATATCATCGCTAAAAATGTGATCAATGCAAATATCATCTCTGTAAATGTCGTTGCTGTAAATTTTGTCATCGTAAATATTGTCACAGCAAAAATCATTGCAGCGAATGTCATTGCTGCAATTGTAGTTGCAGCAAATATAACACTAAATACGCCTAAATATGGTCGTTGCAAATCTCCTTATCATCCTGCAAACATCGTATCACAAATATTATCACTACAATTGTACTTGTCATGGCATAGTTTATCCCTACAAATGTCAATGTTATCATTGCAAACATCGTTGCTGCAAACATCAATCGCTGCAAATTTCCTCATCATTACTACAAATATCGTCGCCACAAATATTGTCACTGCAAATGTCATCGTTGTTGTCGCAAACATCATCACTGCAAATATTATCATTGCAAGTGTCGTTGCTACACATGTGGTCACTATAAATGTCATCACTACAAATATTGTCACTGGAAATATCATCACTACAAATGTCCTCAACCTCGTTAGAAATATTGTCGCCACAAATATCATTGCTGCAAATGTCATCATCGTCTTAAAGTTTGTCGCTACAAATGTCATTGTTGTTGTTGCAAACATCGCGTTGCAAAATATATGGCTGTAAATGTCGTAGTTGCAATTATTGTCACCATAAATGTGCTTGTCATCACTGCAAACATCTTCATTGCAAATATCATCACTGTAATTGTCATTGCAGTGGATGTTGTCGCTGCAAACATCATCGCTACAAATGTCCTCATCATCGATGCAAATTTTCTTTACCGTAACTATTATCACTGTAAATGTTATCACTACAAATATTGTCATCGCAATTATCATCACTACAATTGCCTTATCATCATTGCAAGCATTATTGCTACAAATGTCGTTGTCATGGCTTAGGTTTGTCGTGAAAAATCTTGCTGTGATCATTGCATTTATTGTAGCTCCAATTGTCTTCATCATCGCTATAAATACCTTCGTCATCACTGTAAAATCATTGCCACAAATATTGTTGCTGCAAATGTGGTCGCTGCATATATCACCGTTGCAAATATTGTCATTGCAAATGTCCTTGTCATCACTACAAACATCACACCGTAAATATCATCACAGCAAAGATCATCACTCCAAGTATTGTCGCTGCAAATGTCCTCATCATCACTACAAACATTATAGCCACAAATATCATTGCAACAAATGTTGTCGGTGCAAAGATTGTCACCGCAAATATTGTCATTGCAAACATAGTCGCTGCAAATTTAGTCACAAGAAATATCATCATTGTAAATGATGTCATGTCACTGCAAATGGGCTTTATTGTCGCTGTAAACATTTCTACAAGAAATATCATCATGAAAAATGTCACCACTACAAATGTGGTTGCTGCAAATATCACCGTAGGATATATTGTTACTGTAAATATCTATTTGCAAATATGTTTGCCACAAATATCATCATTGCAAATGCCCACATCGTCGCTGCAAAATTATCACCACAAAATCATTCTGTAAATGTCCTCATGAAGTGCTTAGTGTCCAATTACAATACATAAACTAATTTAAGAATCAACTAAACAAAGTTCACAAAATGGCGTATTCCTGATA
>JBBMOL010002974.1:0-19459 GCA_037954665.1 Laguncularia racemosa
ATCAGGAATGGCGTGACGACGACGACATTCGAACTTGTGATCGATTCCATAATGAACGTCGGTGAAGGAGTGGCGCCGATGGGTTTAGCAACAACTAAACAAGCAAAAGAGAAGAATGAAGGGCAAGTTAGGGATTTTGAAAAAAATGAGTTTTTGTCCAATACCGTATTTTTTGTACCGAATTACACACGGTATAAAAATTTTCTATTTTGTCCAATACCATATTGATTTTTTGTCCAGTAATTTCTTCATAGATGACAACTAAACAAAGTATAAAAAAATTTGTCTTATCTAGTACCGAATTTTTATGCCAACCAAACGTAACCAATGTAAATTAAATTAAATTAAATTCATGATTTTTAATTCAAGAAGATTTAAATTTATAAGTCATAACTTAACATTTCCCATGTGATTGTTGACAACTCTTTTTACGCTTTTGAAAAAATGGATTATTTATATTTATATGTAAAAAATTCCTCAATCAATATCTCCTTCTTCTTTTATTTGTTTAGTACTCACATAGTTGCTTCTTTGGTAAAACAAATCAATTATGATTAGAATATTTACAATCTATTTTAACAAATGCATTTATGATGTATTACTTTTTACATTTTTTTTGCATTATTTAAGCAAATTTTATGTATAGTTTGATTAAAGATACTTATGCTTTAAATTTTCTTACATGGTTATATTTTAATTTTGTGCACACATTACTAGTGCATGTATACTAGTATATACTAAATTATATTAAAAAAATAGAAAGTTTTGGAAATTAGTTTTAAGGTTAATTAGTGATTATAAAATAATGACGGCACCATAATGAGAATTATTGTACTTAAAATAATAACTAATTAATTCTTATTTCTATTGTTTCGGTTTCATCTTTGAAAAGTTATACAACAAACATGACACATATTACATATTTTCAATTCACAAAGTATATATAGACACAGATACACATATTCATATAACACATATGTTCATATATGTACATGCATGATTTTTTTCTTGACTTTTTTGGTTTAACCTACATTTTACATTTTACATATAAATATTAATATAAAGAGTAATCTCCTTAAGTTAATGATCCAATTTTCTAACAATCGCTATCTTTTTCCACACATGTACATTAGATGGTGTAAACACCCCATTTTTGCCCTAATGATCAATAATAATAAAAAATAATTAATTTCCAATTTTTTCTATTTTTTCTATAATTTAGAAAAAATAGGAAAATATTCAAAAAATAAAATAAATAGGAAAAATACATCAATTTTGGAAAATAATTGCAGAAATGGCAATAAAAAGGGTTAAATAATTTTTACAATTTTTTGAAATTTCAAAAAATACAAAAAATAAAAAAAATCGCATTGCATATATGCAAAATGCGAAAATAATAAAATCGCGAAAGTGGGCTAACCCAGCTGGTCCGAATCTTGGTCTGATGCGTGCGCAGGAGGGCTCGGTCAGGGGTTCGAAACGCGGGGGAAGCAGAATCCACATTTTGCAAATTTTTTCTCTACTTGGGACACATGTCAGCAGCCGATTGGTTGGAGCAAACGCACCTGCCGGGCGCGTGATCGTCTTCAACCTCCGTCCGAGATTGCCGGCGAGGAGAAAAATTCGAATTTCGGTCGTTTTGATTCGATTTTTTGCACAAATCTTCAACAGAAATAAGATAAACATCATCCAATTGGAATCAAATCGCAACAAATCAATGGATTTGGACAAATCGGAGATGGGTTTTTAACCGCAAATCCGATTTGCTTCAATCAGTGGAAATCCGAGCTTATCCAGCTCAATTTCTTGCACCTATAAATAGAGGATGAAGTGGAGAGGCAGAAGCACGGATCAGAAGTGAGAAAAAGAGAGAAAAGAGATAGAATCGAAGCCTCACCAGAATTCTTCACCCGCGACCACCGATCAAGCGTCGAGCAGCCACCAGGAGGCATTTTTGGAGAAATCCACCACCACAGTTGAGTTCCTCACCCTCGAAAACCTAGAAATCGACACCTCAATCGCTTCAAAGAGTCGCCGGAACGCCTTCAACGAGCATCCCCAACCGCCGTGCTCAATTAACCCGACCCAACCCACGCACCGACCCAGATCTAGGTAAGTCGGATTTTTCGATTATTTTATTTTATTTTTTATTTATTTATTTATCTATTTTATTTATTCCGAATTTATTTATTTACTTATTTTTTATTTATGATTCAAAAATGAAAAAAATGTTAGAAATTAGATTATTTTTTTTAGGATTTAATTTAGGATGAATAATAAAATAAAATAATAATTATAATAATAAATAATAAAAAATATAAAAATATACAAAGAAAATGATAAAAATCTTAGAAAATAATAATAAAGATTTAGATTTTAGAATAGGATAGATAAATAATCTAGGAGAAAATTTTTCAATAAAAATTTAATAAAATTTATGAAAATTAATAAAAGTTAATAAAAATTATAAAAATTAATAAAAATCAATAAAAATTTATAATAGTAAGAATGAGTTGAAAAATAGAAAAAAATTGAATTTTTATCACTTATAAAAATCATTTTCTTAAATAAATCCAAAATTAGTGTTTTTCCTTAAAATTATCATTTTCAAAAAATCAAATCATTAAGCTTAGGCTTAGATTTTTTTAGAAAAATACTAAAATGGTAAAAACATAAATCAAAATAAATTTCATAATTAAAAATCACCAACACACTAAGGTTTTTTAGGAAAAGCGAACTACGGCAAATTTGATCCTGAATAGCAGGTACGTAGATACCCATTTAGGGCAACCATAAAAAGGAACAAAAATCATTTTCTCAGAATAGGTTAAGCAAAAACAAAATAAAAGACAACAAAAAAATAAAAGACATTTCTAGATAAATAATAGATTTTAGGAGATTAGGGTGGTAACCTTAGGTTTTTAATAGGTTAGCCTCCGAACTTAGAAACTCTGGTTTTTCCCTTTCCTCTTTTCACAAAAAAACAACAAGAGGAAATCACGACGACTAGTGGTCCAAATTAAGACTAATATGCTCAATTAGTCCTAATTCAATCTTTCTCAACAACAGTTGGGTGGCGACTCCAAAACAAAACGAAATTCCTAACTCAAGTCGATGATCTACATTAGATGAGCATAGGGTCTAGTATAGATTGGATTAGGAATGGGAAATAAAAAATTAGACTCGATAGGATGGCGACTCCATTGGGAACAACATTCTCTAGTAGGCTAGCCACCTGAATCTCCTCAAATTGCTCTTTTTTAAGAAATGTCTTTTAATTTTTATATTATTGCTAACCTTTCAAGGATTTAGCTAAAGGTGAGGGTCAATTATTTACTTTAGTTATTGAGTCTGCATGCATACAATTATGTGAGTAGATACGGTCAAATCAATGCCATCTTAGGACCCTAAGACGGAGGGCCATTGTGTAGGTTTCGGGCGAAGTGATATGATCACCGTTTGGGACTAATTAGGCTACCCCACCCAATGCTTTGATATGGCCTAAGATCCATTTCTCCGAGAATGCGGGAGGCCATAGAGCTTGGGGACCTGTTAGAACTTACCTATTTGCATACATAACGTCATGGGCTGACGATAGATTGATGATGTAATAGTTTTATTCTGTTTATGGAGTTCAAATATATTTCCCTGTAATGTTATCATAGTTATGGTTGTAATTAGGGAAATTTCTGTTGTAATAGATGGCTAGTTCCACAGTTGACCGCCTCCTCCGCAAAGAAATCCGAGTATGCAAACCTCTGGACTTGAAATTGGTACTGGACCACTGGTTCACCCTATACAACCCAGAGGAGCAGGCCTTCATCCAGTAGAAAATAGGGCCCATCCTCTAACTGATGAAGATGGAGATGAACTTGCCCTTGGTACGGGCCATGCTCCATCTATGGGAAATTGAGCCCGCGACTTTCTTCATCGGGCCACATGAGATTACTTCTACTCTGGAAGAGTACACCCAACTGCTATAGGCTCCAACACTAACCAACTAAGTTTATGTACCAAATCTTGAGGTCGGGCCAGCCGATATTTTCAGCAGACTCCTGGGTTCATCGCCCGAGAAGATAATGGGGACAGGAAAGACATATTGTGTGGGGACCCCAAGACTTATAGACAAAGAAGGGTGAATGCTTTCATCTTGACAGCTTTCGCCACCATACTTTTCCCTACCGGAACTTTCTATGTCCACTACCGAGTTGCAGAATTGGTGGCCCAATTCTTGGAAGGAAAATTTTACATCCCGGCTCTATTGGCTGAATAGATCCGGAACTTAAACTTTATCAAGAAAAAAGGTCACGAGATCCTCTGCTCAAATATCAACCTTATACTGATATGGTTTGTAAGCCACCTCAAGTGTTTTGGGCTGAACATGGTCCGGAAAACCTTAGCTCAACAAGTGGATAAAGCTACCCGATGACCTTACCAGCCATAGTTGGGTAAAAGTGCTTAAAAGTTTCAGTGTCGATGACATTTTGTGGACAGCCAGATGGAGTTGCTGTGACAAAATTATCCTAACCTGCAATAACTTTCAAGTCGTGCCTCTAATTGGTATCAGCGAATGCATAGGTCATCATCTTAACTCAGTGGTCCGCTAGTTCGGTACTATTCAAGACATAGTTTATCGGCCTTTGTTGGAAGCAGTCACATTCGAGTATTAAGACCTAAACTTACTAGTAGCTGAGAAATTTGCTACGTTGACAGAGGTCAAAGCACTTTGGGAAGCCAGAATCGAGAGCTCGAATGTAGACCTCGGAGAGCTGGATGGCGAAGTGGGCAAACATTGAGCCATCGGGGAGTTCGTGATCTACCAGCTGTATCAGACAGGAGAAAGAGCATACCGGGTCCCAAATGTCACTCAACCTAAGTCAGATAAGGTAAATCCGGAGCTTGAAATCTACCTGGAGCAGGTCAGGGCCCAGATGGAAGTATATTTTGAAGATGCGGATTATAAAAATGATATATGGAAAGGCCGATTCAAGGAATCCGACCAAAGAAATAAAGCATTGGAAGCTCAGTTGGAGAAGACCCAAGCTAGAGTCAAGGAATTAGAAGCCGTCATTAATGGGAAACCTGAGTCTCCGCAATAGAAGACCAAGAAAGCTGGGAAATAGATTATTATTGTACTCTTTCGTTTTTTTTTCAAGTATCGAACTCCAAAATTTCCAATATTAATAAAAAAATTTCAATATTACATCATCAACCAATTGTTAGCCCCTTTTATTTTAGTATCCATGTAACACATGCATACATTATATTAAAAAGAAAAAATGTACGCCAGGTATCAAAATAGCTCCCAAACAACTGAACCCTCCTAGAAGCCCAATCTGCACACATTCAAGAACAAAAATGGCAAACAGCGGCAACTGCAACAACACTAGCGCTGACTACGTTCCTACAACCCGGAAAGAAGCACAAGCCAGAGGTGTCAAAGACAGGATGAAAGAGAAGCCAAGAAACACCCCAATGCGCATTCCACCCCTCCAGCAATCTTTTAGACAAGCAACTACTATTCAAGAGCCAAGGATAAGTGAAGATGACGTCAGCAATGGGAGTCCAACCCCTCACACGTCCAAACAGCATCCAGCTCTCAATAATTGGTTCTTTTATCCTATTGATAGCGCTAGGTCAGCTCAAGGATAGAGGACGATTGTTAAAAAAATTTTATTGAGACTTCTTTATAATTCAAGAAATTACAGTTTGTCTTAATTATATATATCTGCTTTCATTTTACTTCACCCAGATCTCCTACCATCGAACATCAGGGACATTTCGCGCAGGTAGAAAATAAAAACGCTGATATCGCACCCAACGCTGCTGGGTCAGTTGTTAAAGGTGATATCCTTGACCACGAAATAATACAAGAAAATTGGCAAAAATATGAACAAAGCGGAATTTCAATTGACGAGCTGGTGGAGACAGTAAATCTAGGAAGCGCTAAGTAACCTAAAAACCTCAAGATCGGGACCAGTTTAAGTGTCGAGCAAAAACGTGAGATGACCGAGCTATTAACTGAGTATGCAGATGTGTTCGCCTGGTCATATGGCGACATGCTAAGATTAGACCAATCAATAGTAGTTCACAGGCTTCCCACAAGGGAAGATGTCAAACCTAAAAAGCAGAAATTGAGAAGATTTAGGCCTGACATCTTATTAAAGATTAAAGAGGAAGTCAAGAAACCACTAGAAGTAGGGTTCATCGAAGTATCCGACTACCCAAAATGGGTAGCGAATATAGTCCCCGCTCTAAAAAAGAATGGAAAAGTACACGTATGCGTAGACTCCCGGGACCTAAACCTAGCTATGCCAAAGGATAATTTCCCCTTACCTCACATTGATGTTCTAGTAGACAACACTGCAGGAAACTATATTTTCTTGTTTATGGATGGTTTCTCAGGATATAATCAGATAAAAATGGCTGAAGAAGATAAAACCAAAACGACTTTCATCACAACATGGGGAACTTTCTGTTACAAAGTCATGCTCTTTGGTTTGAAAAACACCGGGGCAACGTATCAGAGAGCCATGGTCGCGATACTTCATGACATGATGCATCGAGAAGTTGAAGTATACATCGACGACATGATAGCTAAGTCTAAAGAGGAAGAAAGCCATACAGATATCCTGAGAAAGTTATTTAAGCGACTGAGAAAGTTCCAACTCAAGTTAAATCTGGAGAAGTGCACTTTCGGGGTCACGACGGGCAAGTTGTTAGGGTTTGTCATAAGCCGGAAAGACATTAAAATTGACCCTGATAAAGTAAAGTCTATATTAGAGCTACCTTCTCCACGCACTGTCAAAGAAGTAAGAGGTCTGCTGGGAAGGTTAAATTACATAGCTCATTTTATCTCATAGCTCACAGATAAGTGTCGTCCACTATTCCGTCTGTTGAAAAAAGAATGCCGCAGTAGAATGGGACGACGAATGCAAAGAAGCATTCAGGACAATCAAAGACTATCTCATAAAACCTCCAATCTTAATAGTCCTGAAGCAAGGGAAACCCTTATTCTTATACCTCACGATACTCCCTGAATCCATGGGATGCGTATTGGGGCAAAAAGATGAAGAGGAAAGAGAGTGTTCCATATATTACTTAAGCAAGAAATTCACAAACGGGAAGTAGAGGTATTCAGAAGTAGAGAGGACTTGCTATCCTCTGATTTGGGTCATGCACCGATTAAGACAATACACCCTTTACTATCATATTGAGATGTTGATAAGACATGATCCTCTGAAGTACTTGACAGAGAAACCCGTTTTGATAGGGAGAATCTCCAAATGGAAAATGCTCTTATCGGAGTTTAATATCACATACACAAATCAAAACTCGATGAAAGGGCAATCTTTAGCCGACCAATTGGCAGAACACCCTGTCGAGGGAGATTCCCAAGAACTACAAGCCCAAATCCCCGATGAAAATATATTAACAGTGGAAAGTACACCAGTAGAAGATTGTGGGATAGAGCAGAACCCTAAGTGGAAGATGTTCTTCGACAGAGCTGCCAATGTATTCGGTTGTGGGATCGGGGCAATGTTGATATCCCCAAACGACACACAATTCCCTTTAGCAACAAGGCTCACATTTCCATATACTAATAACATCGCGGAATATGAGGCGTGTATCCTTGGCCTCAAAATGGCGTGCCACACGGAGATCCGTGAATTAGAAGTGTACGGAGATTCGTCACTGATCATATTATAGATAAGAGGGGAATATAAAACTAAAGACCCCAAACTGGTACCATACCATCAACATTTGATAGAGCTAATAGAAGAATTCGAGGCAATCACTTTCACATACGTCCCAAGAACTCAAAATCAGTTTGCAGATGCACTCGCCACACTAGCATCTATGATCCAGATAACAGGGGTAGCCGAAGTCCAATCGATGAAAATAAACATCGAAAATCGGCCCACCTACTGTTTAGCAATTGAAAAAGCACAAGATGACAAACCCTGGTATCACAACAACAAAACTTTTCTCTAAGAAAGAAAATAGCCTGAAATAGCTAGCAAGAATGACCAGAGAACACTCAGAAGGTTAGCAATTCATTTCTTATTAAGTGGGTCTGTGCTTTACAAAAGATCGTTTGATACCGCCTTGCTAAGATGTGTGAATAAAAATGAAGCATGTGAATTGATGAAAGAAGTATATGAAGGGATATGTGGACCTCATATAAACGGCTACATGTTGGCCCGAAAAATCATGAGGTTGGGTTACTATTGGTTAACCATGGAATCAGATTGCATAAGATATGTCAAGCACTATCATTTGTGTCAAGTGTACGCAAACCGGATAAATGCTCCACCCAACAAGTTGCACTCATTGTCAACACCATGGCCTTTCTCCATATGGGGAATCGACATAATTGGCCCAATCACTCCGGTAGCATCTAATGGCCATAGGTTCATATTAGTAGCCATTGATTACTTCACCAAGTGGGTAGAAGCTTCATCATATGCCAATGTCACAAAAGGAGTAATAGTCCGTTTCTTGAAAAGGGACATAATAGCTCGATATAGAGTTCCTGAGTCCATCATCACCGACAACGGTACCAATCTTAATAACAAGCCGATGATAGGTTTATGTCAACAATTCCACATAAACCATAGAAATTCAACTCCTTACTGACCTCAGATGAACGAGGCAGTAAAAGCAGCTAACAAGAATATCAAAAACATCATCGAAAAAATGACAACTACTTACAAAGATTGGCACGAGATGTTGCCGTTAGCTCTTATGACTTATAGGACTTCAATAAGAACATCTACTAGAGCTACCCCATATTCATTAGTATATGGTACTGAGACAGTGCTACTAGTCAAGGTCGAAATACCATCATTAAGAATTCTGTCAGAAACTCAGTTAACTGAATCAGACTGAGTAAAGAAGAGGCTTGATCAGTTGAATTTGATTGATGAAAAAAGACTCATTGCACTATGTTATGGTCAGTGTTACCAACAAAGGATGTCCTGAGCATTTAATAAGAAAATGAAACCTCGATGCTTCAAAGAAGGGGATCTAGTGCTAAAGAAAGTTCTCTCGAATGTCCAAGACTCCAGAGGAAAATTTACCCCAAATTATGAGGGTCCATATGTGGTAAAAAAGGTATTGTCAGGAGGCGCTCTGATATTGACTCAAATGGACGGTTCAGAATTAAGAGACCTCATCAATGCAGATGCTGTTAAGATGTACTATCCTTAGGCAAGGGAATTGAAATCTTGCCCATGAAAGCCAATATTCAATATAAGTTTCGTTGAGTCTAGTTTTCATTTTTTACAAGCAAAGTTAATGTCTCTGAATGGTCAATAATTCCAACCAATTCTCATTACAACAAACATTCCTAAACACATTACCCATCACTTCACCCTAAACACATTACCCATCACTTCACCAATAAATGATAAACATTGAAATGATAATGAATCTCAATAAATTTTGTAATATAATTCTACCTACTTTTGAGCATTAAAACCCGGTGCATTAGTAGGATAATACTACCGTCAAAGAGCCATGCGCACAGGAAAGGAAGCACATCAAGATCTTCAGCCCCGTGTTAAAGCAAGAGTAAGCAAAGCAGGAGCAAACCAACACGAAAGTTAGGTTGTTCGATTTGCTATCTACGATAAATTGGCGAACATATTAAAATGAATAACTATCATCCACATATCATGAAAACGTCAAATCATTTAATCTAGTTAGTATAAGCATTTTCAAAAGCATAAGATTAGTCAACCCACAATAGGGCACTTGTCTAAACATCCCCTTGAAGAGGTTAGTCAGCCCATAATGAGGCACTTTCCTAGATATCTTCTCTTAAGGTCAGCCCATAGGGGTACCTTTCGAGACATTTTGTCATAGGTTAGTCAGCCCATAGAGAGGCACTCTCCTAAACTTCATCTCTCAGGGTTAGCCCATAGGGGTACCCTTTCGAGACATATTGTTATAGGTTAGTCAGCCCACATTGGGGCACTCGCCTAAACATCCTCTCTTAGGGTCAGCCCACAAGGGCACCTTTTTCAGACGTTTCTCCCTACCATAGGTTAGTCAGCCCACAATGGGACACTTTCCTAAATATCTCGTCTCAAGGTCAACCTATAGGGGCACCTTTCGAAACATTTCTTCCCCAGAGCGTGAATCTAAGAAGACACTTCCCGTTATAGGTTAGTCAGCCCACAATGGGGCACTTTCCTAAATATCTCATCTCAAGGTCAACCTGTAGGGGCACATTTCGAAACATTTCTTCCGCAGGAGCGTAAGTCTAAGAAGACACTTCCCGCTATAGGTTAGTCAGCCCACAATGGGGCACTTTCCCAAACACACCTTCAAAAACGTCAACCCATAGGGGCACCTTTTGAGACATGTCCTCTCGCTATAGGTCAATTAACCCACGAAGGGGCACTTTCCTAAACACATTTTCCTGAAGTTAGCTCATAGGAGCACTTTTTGAATCTATTGATTAGTTAGCTCAGAGGAGCACTTTTCAAATCTATTGATTAGTTAGCTCATAGGAGCACTTTTCTAATCTATCGATCAGTTAGCTCAAAGGAGCACTTTTCTAATATATCGATCAGTTAGCTCATGGGAGTACTTTTCGAATCTATCGATCGGTTAGCTCAAAAGAGCACTTTTCGAATCTATCGATTAGTTAGCGCATAAGAGCACTTTTCCAATCTATTGATCAGTTAGCTCAGAGGATTACTTTTCGAATCTATCAATCAATTAGCTCAGAAGAGAAATTTTTGAATCTATCGATCAATTAGCTCATAGGAGCACTTTTCCAATCTATCGATCAGTTAGCTCGGATGAGCACTTTTTGAATCTATCAATAAGTCAGCTCATATGAGCACTTTTTCAAATGTGTCGATAACCGATTATTCAGCTCATAAGAGCACTCTTCGAAGGTATTTTCCCAAACAGTCGCTAGTCTAATTAGACGTTTTTGTTAACAAGTAGCCAGCTCATAAAAGCGCTTCCTAAGACAATCTTCTCTTCAAGGTTGCTAGTCCGATAAGACGCTTCCTATCATTAGCTATTCCACTTACAATTCTACACTCATAAACAATTCTTGAGATATTTCCTATCGCCAATTAGTCAGCCCATAGAGCACTTTTGGGAGGATACATTACCCTAGATTGTTAGGACCATTTCCTAAGCAGTACCAACCATCACGAAACACTTGTGGAATTATTAGCTCATGGAACATTTTCCTACCAGAGACAAAATTCCAGATAACTAGCCGAACCAAAGCGTTATCCATTCAATCAAAAAGCCAAAAATGGCGTCTTTCTTATCTTCGTAGTTAAGTTTTTCAAACTTTACTACAAAGAGGGGCAGCTGTAAACACTCCATTTTTGCCCTAATGATCAATAATAATCAACAATAATTAATTTCCATTTTTTTTCCATTTTTTCTATAATTTAGCAAAAATAGGAAAAATATTCAAAAAATAAAATAAATAGGAAAAATACATCAATTTTGGAAAATAATTGCAAAAATGGCAATAAAAAGGGTTAAATAATTTTTACAAATTTTTGAAATTTCAAAAAATACAAAAAAAAAAATCGCATTGCATATATGCAAATTGTGAAAATAATAAAATCGCGAAAGTGGGTTAGCCCAGATGGTTCGAACCTTGGTCTAGTGCGCACGCGGGAGGGCTCGGTCAGGGGTTCGAAACGCGGGGGAAGCAGAATCCGTGTTTCGCAAATTTTTTCTCTACTTGGGACACGTGTCAGCAGCCGATTGGTTGGAGCAAACGCACGCGCCGAGCGCGTGATCATCTTCAACCTCCGTCTGAGATTGCCGACGAGGAGAAAAATTCGAATTTCGACCATTTTGATTCGATTTTTCTGCACAAATCCAACAGATCTTCAACAAAAATAAGATAAACATCATCCAATTGGAAATAAATCGCAACAAATCGATGGATTTGCACAAATCGAAGATGGGTTTTTAACCGCAAATCCGATTTACTTCGATCGATGGAAATCCGAGCTTATCCAGCTCGATTTCTTACACCTATAAATAGAGGATGAAGTAGAGAGGCAGAAGCACGAATCAGAAGTGAGAAAAAGAGAGAAAAGAGAGAGAATTGAAGCCTCACCGAAGTTCTTCACCCGCGACTACCGATCAAGCATCGAGCAGCCACCACGAGGCATTTTTGGAAAAATCCACCACCACAATTGAGTTCTTCACCCTCGAAAACCTAGGAATTGACACATCAACCGCTTCAAAGAGCCGCCGGAACGCCATCAACGTGCATCCCCAACCACCATGCTCGATCGACCCGACCCGACCTAGATCCAGGTAAGTCAAATTTTTTTATTTTTTATTTTATTTTTATTTATTTATTTATCTATTTTATTTATTCCAAATTTATTTATTTACTTATTTGTTATTTATGATTCAAAAATGGAAAAAATGTTAGAAATTAGATTATTTTTTTAGGATTTAATTTAGGATGAATAATAAAATAAAATAATAATTATAATAATAAATAATATATAATATATAAAAATATATAAAGAAAATGATAAAAATCTTAGAAAATAATAATAAAGATTTAGATTTTAGAATATGATAGATAAATAATCTAAGAGAAAAATTTTCAATAAAAATTTAATAAAATTATAAAAAATTAATAAAATTTATGAAAATTAATAAAAGTTAATAAAAATTATAGAAAATTAATAAACATTATAAAAATAAATAAAAATTTATAATAGTAAGAATGAGTTGAAAAATAGAAAAAAGAATGGAATTTTTATCACTTAGAAAAATCATTTTCTTAAATAAATCCAAAATTGGTATTTTTCCTTAAAATTATCATTTTCAAAAAAATCAAATCATCAAGCTTAGGCTTAGATTTTTTTAGAAAAATACTAAAATGTTAAAAACATAAATCAAAAGAAATTTCATAATTAAAAATCACCAACATACTAAGGTTTTTCAGGAAAAGCGAACTACGGCAAGTTTGATCCTGAATAGCAGGTACATTGGCACCCATTTGGGGTAACCCTAAAAAGGAACAAAATTCATTTTCTCAAAATAGGTTATGCAAAAAAAAAATAAAAGACATTTATAGATAAAGAATAGATTTTAGGAGATTAGGATGGTAACCTTAGGGTTTTAATAGGTTAGCTCCGAACTTAGAAACTCTGGTTTTTCCCTTTCCTCTTTTCACAAAAAAAAAACGAGAAGAGAAAATCACGACAATTAATGCTCTAAATTAGGACTAAACAGTTGGGTGGCGACTCCAAAACAAAACAAAATTCCTAACTCAAGTCGAGGATCTACATTAGATGAGCATAGGGTCTAGTATAGATCAGATTAGGAATGAGAAATCAAAAATTAGACTTGACAGATGGAAATACACCTTTTGAATCCTAATAAAAATGGATGTGCACAGTCCTTCTAATACATGAAAAAAAAAAAGCCAAGAAATGTTAGATTTGGTGGAAGAAGTAAATAGAGGGTGAGAGGGATCTTATTGAGATTTGTGAATTTTATTAATATTTATAATCTAATACAATATTAGCTACATTATTGCATGTATTAATTTTATTTATAATTTGCTTAAATTTTATTTAACTACGTGAAAACTTCCACAAATGTGAGGTTAATTTTTCTTTTCCCCAAAATGTGATGCTAGTTTATAACACATAATTTTAGCAATTATAAGGACAATATAAATATATTATATCAAAAGACAAATTTTAATGAATATGTACATATAAGAATAAAATTACATATTTTTCACAAACACAATGTGCTTATATATCTATACATACATGTCGTGTGTGTACTGATACCTACAAACACACTTCATATATGTGTACACAAAATTTTTTCACTCAACTTTTCATGTTCAATTCTATCATTTTCATTTTATATCTACATATTTATAAAACCTATCAACTATTAAGGCTAATTGAGGTTCACTACTTCATCTAGAATCATATATATATATATACTTGAACGATCAATTCAGCAAATAGACAATGTATAACATAATAAATCAGTAGGAATATATTACATGTTATTATGATGTTTTTAAGATTTACACATGAAATATACAATAAAAATAAATATAATGATATAAGTTATATTTATTGGAAACGTAACATGTAATATATGCACAAAAACTATTGGGTGTTACAATTATGCATTTATAATATAACATCAATGTTTACAATTTTCCTTCATTTTCAAAAGAATTGGTTCTTCAAAAGTTCAAAACATAAGATGTGTAAAAGTACCTTCTCACTAAATGCCATATACCTCAATATCCAATGTGAAGATATAGAATTGTAAAGCTCGAATGTAAAAAGTAAAACTATTGAGTATTTATAGGGAAAATTAGGAATGAATACCAATAATTATGGAAATAATTAGGAATGGAAAAAGAAATTATTAGTGGGAATAATTGTTTAGCCATTAAATGTTGTCAACTTTTAGGATATAATGGACGGGTATTAATAGTATATATAACTGTCGAGTCTAATTTTTGAATTCTCATTCCTAATCCGATCTAAACTAAACCCTATGCTTATCTAATATAGATCCTCGACTTGAGTTAGGAATTTCGTTTGATTTTTGGAGTCGCCACCCAACGGTTGTTGGGAAATATTGAATTAAGACTAAAGGAGCGGATTAGTCTTAATTTGGACTACTAGTCGTCGTTCTTTCCTTTTCTCGTTTTTGTGAAAAGAGGAAAAGGGAAAACCAGAGTTTCTAAGTCCGGAGGATAACCTATTAAAACCTTTACGGTTACCACCTAATCTCCTAAAATTTTTCATCTTTAGAAATGTGTTTCATTGTGTTTTTGTTACTTTTTTATTATGTTTTTTATTTATTTTAAGAAAATGATTTTTCATTCATTTTATGGGTTGACCCGAATGGGTGCCTACGTACCTGCTACTCAGGATCAAACAAGCCGTAGTTCGCTTTTCTGAAAAGATTTAGATTTGTTTGTGGATTTTAATTTTGAAATCTCTTATGATTTATGTTCTTAACATTTTTTGGAATTTTTCTAAAAATTTTCTAAGCCTAAGCTTTGATTTTATTTTTGAAAATGATTTTTAGGGAAAACATTAATTTTGGATTTATTTGAAGAAAGAGATTTTTCTAGGTGCTAAAACTTAATTTTTTATGATTCTTGAGTTTTTTTTTTTTTTTATGAATCATTATTATTTTTTTAGAATTTTTTTATAAGTTTTTGTGATTTTTATAAATTTTTGTAATTTTTGTGCTAAAACATTTTATTCTATGTTATTATCTATCCTATTTTGAAATCTGAAGTTTTATTATTATTTTTCCTAATCTTTTATTATTTTATTATATTTTATTTTTTTTCATTTCTTTTTATTTTGCTTATTTATTTTATTTACTATTTTATTTATTTTCCTACATTTTTTTAATTCTAGAAAAATCTAATTTCTACATTTTTCCTATTTATTTAAAATAAAACAAAAAAAACAAATAACTAAATAAACTAAATAAATATCAAATAATAAATAAACAAAATTAATTAATTAAATAAAATAAAATAAAAAAAAATCCGGAAAAATCCGACTTACCTGGATCCGGGTCGATGCGCGGGTCAGGTCGGATCGGGTCGAATCGGTCGGATGCGGCGGCGGAGAAGGCTCGTTCACGGCGTTCCGGCGGCTCTTTGTAGTGGGTGAGGGGTCGAATCCTAGCTTCTCGAGGGTGTTGAGTCGATTGGCGGTGGTGGTTTGCTCCCAGAACATCTCCTTGCGGTGGTTTCAACTCCGATCGGTGGTCGCAACTTTGGGTTTTCTCCGATTTACTCTCTTTTCTCTCTCTCTCGCTATTCTGATCTGTCTTTTGGCTTCCCCGTCTCCTCCTCTATTTATAGGCGCTTGAAACCGAGCGGGATAAGCTCGAATTTCCTCCGATTGAAGCTAATCGGATTTTCGGTTGAAAAACCAACTCCGATTCGTGCCCATCCAACGATTTGTTGCGATTTGATTCTAACCAGATAATGTTTATCTTATTTCCGTTGACGATCTGCTGGATTTGTGCAAAAAAATCGAATCAAAACGGCCGAAATACGAATTTTTCTTCGCCGGCGATCTCGGGCTCGAGGTAGGAGACGATCACGCGCCCGGCGCGTGCGTTTCTTCCAACCAATCAGAGGCTACCACGTGTCCTGGATAAGTCGAAAATTTGCAAAACACGAAAACTGCTTCCTCCGCGATTCGAACGCCTGACCTCGCCCCCCTGCGCGCGCGCCTAGCCATGGTTCGGACCAGCTGAGCTAGCCCACTTTCCTGATTTTTCTAATTTCGCAAATTGCATATATGCAATGCGATTTTTCTATTTTTTTGTATTTTTGAAATTTCAAAAATTTGTAAAAATTGTTTATTATTCATTATTGCTATTTCTGAAATCATTTTTTCAAAATTGAAGTGTTTTCCTATTTATTTTTATTTTTTGAACATTTTTATTATTTATGCTAAATTAGGGAAAAATTGGGAAAAATTAGGAAAAATTGAAAATTGATTATTATTGACAATTATTGACTCTTAGGGCAAAAATGGGGTGTTTACAGCTGCCCCTCTTTGTAGTAAAGTTTGAAAAACTTAACTACAAAGACAAACAAAAGACGCCATTTTTGGCCTCCTAAATTAGGTTTTGGTAGGAAAATGCCCCAAGAGCTGATAATCCTATGGTTGAAGATGTTCCTAATCAATTCATGGTAATGTTCTCTCTCCGGAAAGTGCTTTATGAGCTAACTAATTGGCGACAGGACACACCTCAAGCATTGAGTAGGAATGTATGATGATAGGAAGCGCCTTATCAGACTTGCAACCTTGGAAAGAACATTACCGAAAAGTGCCCTGAGAGTTGACTAATCGGGAGGGTTTAGGAAAGTGCCCCTCATGGGCTAACTAACCTTTGATAAAATGCCTCGAAAAGTGCCCCCTATGGGCTAACCTTGAGGTAGATTTTTAGGAAAGTGCCCCCTATGGGCTAACTAACCTAGGATTGAACTTGTCTCAAAAAGTGCCCCCTATGGGCTAACCATGAGAACAAGATTTTAGGAAAGTGCCCCCTATGGGCTGACTAACCTGGGATTGAACTGTCTCAAAAAGTGCCCCCTATGGGCTAACCATGAGATCAGAAATTTCTTAGGAAAGTGCCCCCTATGGGCTGACTAACCCGGGTTGAACATTTGCCTCAAAAAGTGCCCCCTATGGGCTGACCATGAGGACAAAATTTTTAGGAAAGTGCCCCCTATGGGCTAACTAACCTAAATTGAATTTGGACTTGTCTCAAAAAGTGCCCCCTATGGGCTGACCATGAGAACAAGGTTTCAGGAAAGTGCCCCCTATGGGCTGACTAACCTAAATCGAAAGTTTGCCTAAAAAAGTGCCCCCTATGGGCTGACCATGAGGACAAAATTTTAGGAAAGTGCCCCCTATGGGCTGACTAACCTAAATTGGATTGAACTGTCTCAAAAAGTGCCCCCTATGGGCTAACCATGAGATCAGAAATTTCTTAGGAAAGTGCCCCCTATGGGCTAACTAACCTGGGTTGAAAATTTGCCTCAAAAAGTACCCCCTATGGGCTGACCATGAGGACAAAATTTTTAGGAAAGTACCCCCTATGGGCTGACTAACCTAAATTAGATTGAACTGTCTCAAAAAGTACCCCCTATGGGCTAACCATGAGATCAGAAATTTCTTAGGAAAGTGCCCCCTATGGGCTGACTAACCTGGGTTGAAAATTTACCTCAAAAAGTGCCCCCTATGGGCTGACCATGAGGACAAAATTTTTAGGAAAGTGCCCCCTACGGGCTGACTAACCTAGATTGAAAATTGACTTGTCTCAAAAAGTGCCCCCTATGGGCTGACCATGAGAACAAGGTTTCAGGAAAGTGCCCCCTATGGGCTGACTAACCTAAATCGAAAGTTTGCCTCAAAAGGTGCCCCTTATGGGCTGACCATGAGGACAAAATTTTAGGAAAGTGCCCCCTATGGACACACTAACCTAGATTGGATTGAACTGTCTCAAAAAGTGCCCCCTATGGGCTAACCATGAGATCAGAAATTTCTTAGGAAAGTGCTCCCTATGGGCTGACTAACCTGGGTTGAAAATTTGCCTCAAAAAGTGCCCCCTATGGGCTGACCATGAGGACAAAATTTTTAGGAAAGTGCCCCCTACGGGCTGACTAACTTAGATTGAAAATTGACTTGTCTCAAAAAGTTCCCCCTATGGGCTGACCATGAGAACAAGGTTTCAGGAAAGTGTCCCCTATGGGCTGACTAACCTAAATCGAAAGTTTGCCTCAAAAAGTGTCCCCTATGGGCTGACCATGAGGACAAAATCTTAGGAAAGTGCCCCCTATGGGCTGACTAACCTAAATTGAAAGTTTGCCTAAAAAAGTGCCCCCTATGGGCTGACCATGAGAACAAGGTTTCAGGAAAGTGCCCCCTATGGGCTGACTAACCTAAATCGAAAGTTTGCCTCAAAAAGTGCCCCCTATGGGCTGACTAACCTAAATTGAAAGTTTGCCTCAAAAAGTGCCCCCTATGGGCTGACCATGAGGACAAGGTTTTAGGAAGGTGCCCCCTATGGGCTGACCACCCTATTAAAGGAAATGTCTGGACAAGTGCTCCATTATGAGCTGACTCATCTGGTGCTCTTGAACATGCTTCTTACTGAGCTAGATGATGTGATGCCTTTCATGATGTGATGGTAGTTACCTATTAATATGCTTGCCAGTTTACCGTGGATAGCAACCAAACAACCGAACTTTCGTGTTGGTTTGCTTCTGCTTCTTTTCTTCTTATCCTGACATGGGATTGAAAATCTTGATGTGCTTCATTTCTTTATGCGCATGGCTCATTCGTTGGTAATGTTATCCTACTAATGCACTAAGTTCTAATGCTTAAGAATGAACAAAATTATATCACAAATTTCATTAAGATTCATTATCATTTTAGTGTTTATCTTTTATTGACGAAGTGGTGGGTAATGTGTTTAGGTGTATTTGTTGTGATGAGAATTGATTGGGATTGTCGACCATTCAAGGATATTAGCTTTGCTTGTAGAAAAGTAAAAACTCGACTCAATGAAATTTGTATCGAATACTGGCTTTCATAAACATTGGCAAAATTTCAATTCTCTCAATTCTGGACCATCCATCTGAGTTAATATCAGAGCGCTACCTGACAGAACCTTTTTCACCACGTAAGGGCCTTCATAATTTGGAGTGAATTTTCCTCTGGAGTCTTGGGCATTCGGGAGAACCTTTCTTAGTACTAGATCCCCCTCTTTGAAGTACCGAGGTCTCATCTTCTTGTTAAATGCTCGGGCTATCCTCTGTTGGTAACACTGATCATGACATAGCGCTATAAGTCTTCTTTCATCAATCAGGTTCAGCTGATCCAGCCTTTTCTTTACCCAATCCGATTCT
>JBBMOL010002975.1:0-19423 GCA_037954665.1 Laguncularia racemosa
TGGGAATCCTCGGCCCCCAATGGGGTAAAAAAAAAATTTGGAGCATGAACCTAGAAACCACATGTGGTCTTTTTATCAAAAATAAATTTATCTTTGCCATCAAGCAGGTTTTCATTTATCGGTTTTTGGGGATGGAAAAAATAAAATAACAAGGATCAAATTAGAGACATTCATGGGCTTACATCAAAAGGGTCCACAATGTTTGAATTGAAGTGAAAAACCCGGGCCCTTTTGAAAACACTTGTACTTGAAATTTTTGTTTTTTTTAAGACCGGCCACTTAAGGGCTTATTTGAAATTTGTTGTGTTATTGTTACCCAAATTTGGGAGCAAGTATAAATACTTGCTAAGTAGGGTTTTGGGGGAGTTTTTTTTGAACACTGAAAATTATACACTTTTGTCGGGGGAAGGGGTCCTTGCTTGAAAAAAACCCTTTTATCGATTTCACAAGGAAAAATTGGGGTGAGTTTAGTTTAGGAGATTGTGAGAAAACATAATCCAAAAATGTATGATCTTTAAAATCAAATCACAAATGGAAATGAAAAAAACACTCCTTTATCCCTAATTCATGTGGAAAAATGGCAATGATACTAAATGGTGTTGATGAACAATGCAATTAAAAAAATAAGGAAAACAATATAAAAATTTAAATTCCACTCAAATTGATTATCAAATATAAAATTTGACGAATCCTAACTCACGTGAAGAACAAGAAGTAGCATAAACAAATTGAACCTAGATAAAACACACTAAATACAATTTGAAACAACTAGAGAAAGATTGATATTACTCACAATCTCCTCAACTAATCTCGCCACAATTTCACTTGTGAAATTGATAAGAGAATTTTTTGCAAGCAAGGACCCTTTCCCATGGCAAAAGTGTATAATTTTCAAGTGTTCAAAAAGCTCCACTTCCGAAATTCTTGCAAAGGAAAGTGTATTATAACAATCAACACTACTCAATGTTCAAATTCAAATTCAAGCTTCCCTTTCTTCTACTCACAACAAGCTCTCACAGCAAGATGAAGACAACAAAGTTCAATTTCTAAAATTCCACTTCCACTTCTGCAACAATAAGGAAATATCACAATACAATCACAAGTAACTACTTCAAATTCCACTTCAAACAACTTCAATTAAGAAATGAAAATTCAAGAACCCTAATTTCCCAAATGAAATTCACGCAAATCCCCTTCTTTAAAACCTTTTTCCCTGATACCCAAAAGTAAAGTGTGTAATTCCATACCTCTTGCAGAGTACAAAGGGGTCCTTGCTTGCAAAAATTCTTTTAAATCAATTTGACAAGTGAAATTATGGCGAGATTAGCTTAAGGAGATTGTGACTAATATCAATCTTTCTCTAGTGATTCAAATTGTATACTAGTGCATTATATTTAGGTGCAAGTTGTTTGTGCTACTTTTTGGGTTTTTCACGTGAATTAAGGTTCATCAATATCATATTTTAATCAAGTCAATTTGAGTGGAATTCTAATTCATTTATACTATTATCCATTACTTCTTATACAATTAAAATTGTTCATCAACACCATTTTGTATCATTGCCATTTAGTTCCACGTGAATTATGGATCAAAGGAGTGTTATTGATCACATATTTTGTTTTGATGTGTATGCAATTGGAATTGTAAGTCACATCATACTTTTGGTATTATAAGCACATTGATAGAGCCATTTTATACTCAATCTTAATAGTATGAATTGTGTTAATTTATTATTGATTTTATAGAAATCATAAGGAAATGGTACTTAATTTTATTATGGTGATAAATCAGGTTAAATGGAGTCAAGAGTGCTAATTCAAGTAAATTAGAGAAGTCATCTACAATTTGGATCAAAGGCAAGGATTACACCGCCGGAGGAAAGTAATGGCGTGTAGTTGAAGTACACGGCCGTTACTTAGTTTTGAAGCCACAGGAAAATACACATTTAAGTACACGACCGTGTATCTGTCTTGAAGAATCTACGGGAAAAACACGGTTGAAGTACACGACCGTGTATCTGTCTAGAAGGAGGCACGGGTTTGTAATATGGCCATGGTGCAAGCCGTGCTAAAACACTACACAAGAAGGTGGAAATGTGGACTATCAACAGAGAGAGACACGGCTCGTGATTGGCCGTAGTGGAAGCCGTAGTTAAAGACGTGGTGGAAGTAGAAATGGAAGATGGCCAAGGATGAGAAATTGTGGAACATCAACTAGAGGATGACACGGCTTAAGATCTGGCCGTGGTATAAGCCGTGGCACACACTGATCACGGAAGAAGAATTGTAGATTAGCCACAGAGGAAGGCACGACTTGACCCACGGCCGTGGTGTTGGGCGTGCCAGGCGGACGATTATTTTCTTCTCGAGATTTACTTGAAAAACAAAGATATTTTCGTATCTTGCTAGCAAAAGATCACCTGCCATCCCTTTAACAATATAAATAGAACTAACCCTAGAGGGTTAGAAGATCTTGGATCATCTTGGAAACAAGAAGGAAAGAAGGAGGCAGAGCAGGCAGCCGGGAACAGAAGCTTGTTATGTTTTTATTTATAATTTTCTTTTTTGATTATGAACATGCGTAGCAAAAGTAGTTTTTCTAGCCAAAGGGCATAGAAGTTTGATTCTCCACGAATTGTGAGATCTAATTGATTTGTATTTTAATCTATTCTTTGTTTTTGGATATTCATATATCTTCTGAACGTCTTGTCATTATTATCTTTGTTGATTGGTATGAATTAGAGCTTTTCTACTCAATTAGCAAATTAATATATTGTCATCTAGCACGTCAAATCCGTAATTGTTTGATAGTTCTAGTCTGGTGACACAATAACATGTTTGATTATAAAATAGATGATCGAATTCATGTTATGGAGATGTATGATCTTGTTTAAATAGGTTATCTTATAATCTATTTGGCATGAATTGGTAGTCCTCTAATTTTTAATGCTATTGATAATTAAATCCTAAGAGCTTGTCTAGGGTTGTCAAAATCGATAAGAGAAATAATCAAAGAGCTTGTTTTGGTTATCGAAGAAGTACGGAGAGATAGGTTTTTAGAGCTTGTTTAATAACCATAACCAGTTTATCTAGAAACAAGGATAAAGACATTTGCATCGATGATTAATTCCTAGAATTAAACTAATCTTGATTCCCTTTTGGGCTGGGCTTTTATCAATATTCGATTTTATTTTCTTATTTCAATATTATTTTGATTCACAAAACAAACCCCCCCCCCCCCCCCCCCCCCCCATTTTTCTTTTCCTCTTTATTCGCTTTGAATAGAAATATATTTAACCAATCCCTATGGATATGACCCTACTCACTACTATACGCAAATCAATCATTGTCTAGGAGTAGGTTTTTATTTTTTTTTGGATTCGACACCCATCACACATCATACTTCTGGTATCAGAGTAAAAGGTTTTGGAGAAGGGGATTTGCGTGAATTTCAATTGGGAAATTGGGGTTCTTGAATTTTCATTTTTTAAAATTAGAGTTGCTTGAAGTGGAATTGAAGTATTACTTATAATTGTATTGTGATATACCTTGTTGTTAGGGAAGTGGAAGTGAAATTTCAAATTAATATTTGTGATCTTCATCTTGCCATGAGAAGAAGGAGAAGAAAGGGAAGTGCATTTTCTTATGTGTTGTGTTTCGGAATTAGAAGTGCAATTGTTTGTAGAAGAAGAGAAGTGGATCTTCTTGTGTGTTTTTTCAAAATTAAAAGTGTAATTTACATTTCCAAATTTGCTCTTCTTGCATGGAGGATTTGGAAAGTATTTGAAATTCAAAACAATCATTAAGTTGAAGAGTTATTATGTATTGTTGATTTTAATACACTTTAACTATTTTGAATTGTTTCTTACCATTTGTGGAGAAGCTTCATTAAGTGTTGCAATTGTAGTGGTTGTTGCCATGATTGGAAGTGGAGTGTAAAAGTGTGTGTGTATGTTGCATTGTGAGTGTGTGTAGTGAAGGGTTTATAATGTGGTGTAGTGTGTGTGTATTGTAGTAGAGTGCTGCAACCATGGTTGTGTGTGTATGTATGTGTCATGGTGAAGAGTGTGTGTAGTGGTTAAGTTTTGAATTTCAAAAGCAAACATTAAAGTGTGGAAGTTATTATGTGTTGATTCTTTAAACACACTTTGCTAGTTGGAATCATTAACTTACCATTTGGAGAAGTGTTTATTATTACTTTTACTTGTATTGTTGCCGTGATTGCAAGTGTGCCATAGTGTATGAAGCTTAAGTGGAGTGTATTTTTGTGTCTTAAAGTGATTGAGGACGTGGAGTAGTGATTGTTGTTGTTGGGTGTGAAAGGTTGATTGTGAGATATACGACACTTACCTTGAATGTCTTTGTACGACTCAATTTAACAACCATGTCTAACTTTATTGTGAATGGGGATTTGTAAATGAGGCCAATACTCAAGAGGGAGGTGATTTCTATTTATTTGCTAATGTATTGCGCCAAGCTTTGACTTCATTTCCTACCATTGATGATGAGCAGAGAGAAAACTTGTTTCACATTTCTTATAAGGTACATGGTAATTTATGTGCGATTATTATTGATGGTGACAGTTGTACTAATGTAGTGGTTGCATCATTAGTATCGAAATTGAAACTTGTAACTACCCCACATCCAAAACCCTATAAATTGCATTGGCTGAGTGAGCAGGATAGTCTACATGTTACCTAGAGGGCTAAGGTACCTTTCAGCATATGGGATAAATATCATGATGAGATTGTATGTGATATCCTTCCCATGTGTGCATCCCATATATTACTTAGCAGGCCTTGGTTGTATGATAGGAGGGTTTTGCATGATAGCTTCAGAAATACTTATATGTTCTAGAAAGAGGGTAAACGTATAGCGTTGAACCCAATGTCACCTTCAAAAGTCCAAGAGGTTTAGAGGAAAATAAGTAAACCTTCAAAGGTCCAAGAGGTTTAAAGGCAGATAAGTAAAACCGGGAAGAAGAAGACCTTATTGGTAGGATGGTATAAGTTAGAGGAGGCCATAGCAGATGAGAGACCGGTATATTTATTTCTGATGAGGTATACCCTAGAAATGGAGGGGCGTGAGCAACTACCCCTTGTGGTATCTCAACTACTGGATGACTAAAGTGATCTTTTTACAAAAAAATTGCCAAGCGGATACGACGTCTCTGCTACATTTAATGTTGCAAACTTCCACCCTATTTACCCGATGATGTTCATGAAGACCTATCAGATTTGAGGGTAAATCTTCTGCAGGCCCAAGGAGATGATAGGAATCAATACCTACAGGACCCATCACTAGGGCAAGAGTCAAAGGATTATAAAATTTGGCGATGAGAGCATCTTTGAACAATTAGACCTTGAAGATATTTGTTCAGTATCTTCTTTTCCATTGTATAATTATTGTGTATTTGAGCAAGTATATTTGTCGGTTTTTACAAGACGGCGAGTAAATTCACTAAAGCTCAGTTTGTGGGTTATTCATGGACCTACGTAAATCAAAGAAGAACCGGTCCTACATTACTCCATGGTGGTGCACAAAACTGGCCACATATAAGGGTTCTATTTGCATTTTTCTACTTGATTGGAAACTGGCCACATTTTTTTATGTTTACTTATATTTTCTTTTGTTAAATTTTCCTTATTTAGAGTAAGTATAAATACTTGCAAAGTAGGGTTGTAAGGGACTTTTTTGAACATTATACATCTGAAAATTGTTGCCATGGGAGTGCTCCTCTTTATGCCACCTTACTCTTATCAATTTCATTTGTGAAATTATGGCGATTAACTTAAGAAATCCTTGTGAGTTATATCAAGATTTCTTAAGTTGCATCTGATTATTGCTAGTGAGTAATATCTAGTTTATAATTGGTTAATTTTGTTTGTTCCATTTACGCCAAATTAGGTTCTTGTATTGCTAGGTTTTCACGCCAATTGTGGGAATTGGAATTGAGTTGTTCCAATTGTATTTGGTGGTATTGGAATCCAACTGTAATACTTCTTAATTGAAAATCTCAATACTATTAGGGATAGTACATTTTAACTGCATCAGAATTTATAAGGTCCTTTAAATTTAGACCATCCATTCATGACAAAATCAATGCTCCTCCCAATAACACTTTCTTTACAAAATATGACCCTTCATAATTAAGCGTAAACTTCCCTCAGGATCTTGCACATTTGGGAGAATTTTTTTTTAGAACTAAGTCTCCCTCTTGAAAATTTTGGGGTTCGCACACTTTTATTAAAAGCCCAAACCCCATTCTTTGTTAGTAGCATTAACCATGGCATAATGCTACTAACCTCTTTTCATCAATTAGGCTCAATTGATCAACCCATTTTTTCACCTAATCAACTTCATCTAATCAAGTTTCTAACAATACTCTGAGTGATGGAATCTCAACAAACATCGGTAATACTATCCAGTGCCATATACTAAAGAATAAGGTGTAGCTCCCGTTAATGTTTCAATGGAGATTCGATATGCCATGAGTGCAAAGGGTAACATCTCATGCCAATCTTTATAATAACGACCATCTTTTCAATAAACCATTTGATATTTTTATTGGCCCGTTTCTATAGCTCCATTCATTTGTGGTCGATATGGAGTAAAATTTTCTCCCGATTGATTCCAAAATGTTAGCACGATTCTGTCTATCATGAGCTTGTTGTTTAGGTATGTTCCATTATCTGTAATAATTGACTCAAGAATCCATATTGAGCAATAATGTCCTTTTTTATGAATTAGACTACTACTCCTTTGGTAATGTTTGGTATATGAGGAAGCTTTAACCCATTTAGTGAAATATTTGATTGCCACTAGTATGAACCAATGATCATTGGATGCTTTTAGGTTAATTAGTCCAAAGCCTACATAGAGAACGGCTATGGTGAAGAAAGTAAAATGAATTCTTTAGGGAGAGCATTTGTTCTATTAGCATAAACTTGACAAGGATGATAACGTCTCACATGTTTGATGCAGTCAATTTCCATAGTCAACTAGTAATAACCCAATCTCATGATTTTCCTAGCTAATAAAGTAGCCATTCATATGAGACCACATATTCCCTCATGTACCTCTTTCATAAGATATTTGCTTCTTTTTCATTCACACATCTCAATAATGTGCTATCAAATGAATTTCTTATATATTGTAGACCACTTAGCAAAAAATGGCTCAACCTTCTAATCATTTTTCTGTCTTTCTGATCAACCTCTTCTAGATACCTTCCCTCCTAAAGGAAGATCTTAATATCAATGATACCAAGGCTTATTATCATGTGTTTCTTCGATAGCTAAACAAAAAGCAGGTTTATCTTCAATCTCAATCTTGAGAGGTTAGATTTCTACCCTTTCTAATATTTGGTCAAAGATGCTAATGTAGCTAGGGCAAACGACAAACTGATTCTGCATCTTTTGGGATATATATGAATCTGATCTTTCAAACTTCTCCATTAACCCTGACAAGTGCTTGTGATAAGTTACCAAATTTTGGATCTTTTGTCTTATATTTTTCCTCCCAGTCTAACAAATGATGAATGAGGGGTCCCCATATACCTCTAATTCATGAATTCCCATATCTAAAACCATTTTGAGACTAAGAACGGATGCTTCATATTCTATAATGTTGTTGGTAAAATAGGAATGTAAGCCTCGTTACTAATAGGAATTGGTTGCCTTCGGGTGAAATTAACACTGCCCCTATTCCATAACCAAATACATTGGTAGCTCCATCAAAATACAATTTACACTTGGGAAATTTTTTTTCTTTAAAGTTAGGATCACCTTCAACTATCATTACTTCTTTATCTTGAAATTGTGTTTACAATTCTTAGAAGTTCTTTCAAGTGGATGTCTAGCTAAAATTTATCTACTATAGCCTGACCTTTGACTGAACTCTAGTTTATATAAGGGATGTAGAATTCAGACAATAACATTTTCCATGTAGAAATCCTACAAATTAGGGTTGGTTTGTTTGATAAATACTTTAGGGGATCATGTCTTGTTAATAATTTGATTGAATAGTAGAGTGTGTATTATCTAAGTCGATGCATGACCCAAACTAATGCACAACATGTTCTCTCTATTTTTGAATATTTTTGTTCCCCCCAATAAATTTCTTACTCAAGTAGTAAAATGGCTTGTTCTCTCCCTTCTTCATCTAAAACATACACCCCATAGATTCAAGTAGTATTGTCAAGTATAAGAATAATGGTTTGTCGAGTTTAAGAGCCACTATCATTGAAGAATTCATGAGATATTACTTAATTTCCATGAAAGTTGTTTCACATTCTTCATTCCACTTCATGGAAGCATTTTTCTTGAGTATTTTAAGTAAAGGTCGGCATTTGTTTATGAGTTAAAAAATGAACCGAGCAATGTAATTCAAGCACCTAAGTAATCCCCTAACTTCTTTAAGTTTGCGCGAAGGTAACATTTCTAGTATTGCTTTGACCTTGTTTAGATCCGCTTCAATGCTCTTTTGACTGACCATAAAACCCAATAACTTCCCAAAGGTAACTCCAAAAGTACATTTTTTCAAGTTAAGTTTCAATTGATATTTCCTTAACTGTTCAAAAAACTTTTTCAAAGTTTTTATGTAGTCATCCCCTTTTTTGGATTTCGCGATCAAGTCATCAACATACACCTCAATTTCCCAATGTATCAAGTCATGAAATAATGCAACCATTGCTCTTTGATATGTTGTCCCAACATTTTTTAAACCAAAGGGCATAACCTTATAACAAAAGGTGCCCAGGTTATGATGAAAGGTGTCTTGATTTTATCATCTTCTGACATCTTGATTTGGTTATACCCTAAAAAACCATCCATGAATGAAAAAAAAATGGTTTCCAACAATATTATCTAGCAGGACGTCCATATAGGTAAATGGGAAATTATCTTTTGGTGTTGCTTATCTTGGAAATCTACACATACACAAACTTCTCATTTTTCTTTATTACAGGACTATGCTTAGCTACCTATTGAGGATAATTTGATACTTCAATAAATCCAACCACTAATAATTTCTTGACTTCTTCCTTGATTTTCAATAAAATATTAGGCCAAAATTGTCTTAATTGTTATTTCTTGGGTTTGGTATCTTCTTGTGTGGGTAACATATGAACTATAATTAATGGGTCAAGTCTTGGCATATCTTCATAACACCATGCAAATACATCAAGGTATTTGGATAATAGCTCAATCAACCTTCTTTTCTGTTCATTATTAAGATTGCCCCCAACCTTAAGATTCCCAAGGTTATCTTCAGTTCCTAAGTTGATTGTTTCAATCAACTCATTAAATGAAATCCTACCTTGTTCATATTGTTGCTAGTTTTCTTGAATTAGTTTGTGGTCATTGATATCATTTAAACCAGTAGGGTTAAAGGTGATATCAACATTTTTACCCTCTACAACTGTGAAATATCCTTAATTTGCATCATTAGATCTAGATAAATGTAAAAAGAGAAAAATGAATGAGTAAAAGAAGTGAATTTGAAATTTTATCGATTTCATTTATACAGGCTACATTTATTGAATGAAAAATACATGAAAACTCAACAAATTCTAAACCATGGTTCACCTTTACTTTAAAGCAACTTTATTGCTATTTGGAGGGAAAGAGAACCAATTTTGAAGAGAACCATGACCTATGCTGCAATGGATCCAATGTCTCCCAAGGAGCAAGTTAAAGGACCTTGGGATGTCTAAGACTTGGAAAGGGATTCCAAATAACTTCAGCCGATCTCCACCATTAAGTCAATTTCCCCCACAATTTCCCTCCTTGATCCATCAAAAGTCCCCCACTGTGTAAAACTTGGTTTAATGTTAGTTGCATCAACACCTAGCAATTTAAGAGTTAGCTAGAGGGCATATATAAGGGAGGACTCATTATTGATGAGGACTCTAGAAACAATCATATTATTGCATTTTACCACTATGAAAAGTGGTTTGGTGTGTTAATTTCCTTCTTCCCCCAATTCTTCTATTGAAAAGGATATCTAATCAATGGCAAAAATGGAATTGACAATGTGTCTTAATTTTTCAATAAACATTCCCTATAGCACCTTAACTTCCCTCAAAATTCTAAACAAGGCTTCTTTGTGAGCCTTGGAAGAAAGTAGAAGACCCATAAAGGAGATTTAAGTGAGGGTCTTTGATAATTGGTCCATGATTTTGTATTCACTAGACTTGATCATCTTTGAAAATGTTGTCAACCTTTCTTCTTTTACTTCCAACTTTAGGACTTTATTGCTTGATTCACTAGCTTCAAGCTTTTTTGTGGTCTCTTCTTCAAGATTATAGACCCTCCCCTGACCTAGTGATTCCTCCAATGATAGAACTTGAAAAATCTTTTTTTATAATGGCCTCATAATTAAATGAGGCAGCCTTATAAGTTCTAGGTGCTAAAGGAATATGAAAAGTATATTTCTTAACATTTGGGGCTTGTTGCTCCTGCTTAGGCTCCTTGTAACATTTTAGGAATACTGGTTTAAAATCAGGTCCTATCATGTTAATTGTTTAATCATTCTCCTTTTCATTTTAGGGTTTATCTTCCTCTTCAAAATCTAAACCCCAACCACTTGGAGTAGGTTCTTCATGGATCGATAGTTAGATAGAGTAGTCAACAAAATAATCAAACTCCTCGAATGTTGCCTTAACAAACTGACCATGGGATCACTTGCATGCCATCTTTTTTTTAATGCTTTTTTAGTTATTAATTCATCAAACTTGGGAACCAGCATTTCCCGAATGTATGATGCTAGAATTTTGCCTTCTAATAACAACTAAAAAATGAATGACTTGGCTTGTACTTTGTTGCTTAGGTTGACTAATGATAGGAAGCCAGCTTGTTGCAAGTTCCACACTATCTGTTCTATTGGCAACCTATCTAAATCAACTTCTAGTTCAAGTGCTTCTAAGGTGATTATATTGATGCCAAGGCCATGATTGGGAAGTAGGTTATTGTTGACATTAGGAGTAGGTAGTTCAATAAAGTCTAATTACACTACTCTTGCATTAATTAGATCCTGGGTTTTATTTTTAAGTCTCTAGTACCTATTTGCAGAATGTCCTACCTACCCCATATGGTATTCACATTTGAGGTTGGGGTCATAGTTTCTAGGTTTTTATCTTTCATTGATAATTTCAAAGCTAATTAAATTATCAGCCTTGAGGCTAGAAAAAACTTGGCTCAAGGGGATTAGGATACAGGTGAATTGTCTAGAAGGTCTACTGATTTAAGGTTGGTTGTTTGGTTATAGTTGGATTGAAGTGTTTAGTGTTTAGAAAGAAAGGTGAGGGGTTGGCCAATTGTTCCTACTGGAATTAACCATGCCAATGGTGGTTTCTTTTCCTTTGATGTTATTCAAAGGTTTGGATGATGTTGCTCTAGATGTTTCATTGATAGATAATTTTGAAAAAGTGATAGCATTCTCGATCTTATCCAATCAAGTGAGTGAAATAGGGTTTGTCCAATGTATTGATGAAGATGGATGTCAATTCCTTCTTAGAGATTGGAGTATTGACCCTTGTAGCCTAAGCTCTCCAATGTTGAGCATATTCCTTAAATGACTCATTATGTTTCTTACGGATACTCCTTAAATCCCACACTAAGGAAGCAACTTCAATGTTGAATTTATACTGTTCATAGAACTCCCGAGTTAACCTTTCCTAAGTATTGATTTAGTTGAGGTCCAATTGCACATACTGGGTTAAGGTAGGTCCAATGGGACTATCTTGGAAAGTTTGTACCGTTAGTTAATTGTATTGCACATATTTTCCCATTTTTCAGACATATAATCTGGTATGCATCTTTAGACATCTAGTGCCATTGCCCTTCTCAAATTCTGGTACTTTAAACTTTTCAGGATAGGCAGCAGCATAAAAAATTGTTAATTTATAGATGCCAGTTGCCTCATATCTATCTAGCTCTTCTAAAGTTTTTATTTTATCAACAAATTATTAGTAAAGTTTTCTCTCTATCTCTTTCTGCCTTCCCTTTATTTTCCTTTGCAAATTTTCAGGATGATACGAGATTTGCACTCTTGATTTGGGTTCTACATCAAATGTTAGATTGATTATAAAGTTGATTTCCTTTCTACCCCCCCTGAATGGTCTTCTTGATTCGGTTGAGTGGATTGTAAAAGAGTAAGAATTTCCACTAAAAACTTGACCTAATCATTGAAATTCTATATTGTTTGTTCCAATGAAATCATTCTTTGATTAGCAACATTGTCACTGGCGTTACTATTATTATTGCTTGACATCATGGCTCTAAAACGGGTGTTATATAGACCTCTTATGGGTTTCTGTTGTTTAGGCGCTATCTTGAAACTTGATCGAACCAACATTGGAATCCTTTATTAGTGCAATTTTTATTTATTTATTTATTTTTTATTTTTTATTTTCTTTAAGAAGAAGATGAATTCATGTATAATTCAAGCAAATGCAAGTATGGAAATTGGCAAGTAATCATTATTGAAATTTTATTAAAGCTGCAATCTCAAAGTTTAGATTACATTATAAAACAAAAAAAAAAAAAAACAAAAAAACAAAACATTTTTTTTTTAGCTTCTAATTCTTGCAATGGCTTCCTCTTTTGTCCCTTCACTTGACTAGTTGGGACTTCTAACTCTTTAATATTTTAATGAGCTATCCTTAGTTAAGCTTCTAAAGCTTTATTCTTTTAGTAGGACTTTTTGAATATGTTCTTCTAGGTATTTGCCTTAACCTCCACACAATCAAAGTGAACCTCCATTCGAGCTTACACCGGTTCCATATAGGTTTTCATCTCTAGGCATGGATTACTTAGTGCAGGATGTGTGATATCAACAGCTCAGTAGATTCTTTTGCTGGTATTATACAATTGATTAATGATAAAGTCCTTCATAGCCCCGATTTTTTCCAACTTCATCTTCAAATTCGCCTAAATTAATATTAGGGTTTTCAATTCAGGATTCCCACAAAGCCTTTATTCCTAACAACTTAGCTACCTTATCATCAATTATCATGTTAGGGTTTTGATACTCGAATTTAATTGATTGCAGGTGATGGTTTATGGACTACATCTTGAATAGTGCCAAATTGATGCACCACTGAATGTGGATGGTAACATGTATACCAATTGAGCCCAATTAATTGAACTGCTTGAAAATCTTTGTACTTTAGGATGATTTTGTTGCAATTACTCCATCTAGCAATCCATAGGATGTCATCCACAGTAAAACTTTCAAGTATCTCTGTTACGCCCCAAAGGGGGACATGGAAGTTCCTACTAAAGCTACCATGACATGTGTGCATCCGTTACATGATAACCATCTTACGAGTCAGAAATCGTAAAACACTAAATAGTTAACTACATTTATAACTAGTCATATTACATATAATTATATAATAAAATATAACTATGGATTCCGTACCCCATGGTCAACCATGATCGCAGAGTGTCGGTATCCTTACCAACCAGTAAATGGAATAAAAACCTTACATCAAGGCCCTAAGATAACATTTTATTTAGAAAGCCTATCAATCAATTTCTTACTTTATCGCTTTGGGCTTCCAAAAACTCTCAACATTTCACTCCTCACCCCATCCCCAGGCTTTTATGACTTTTACCTACAAAACAATCTATAGAGGGGTGAGCACACTATAGTTCAGTGAATGGAGAAGCGCAATACTTTCAATGTTACACACGCACAAGCAATTTCAATTAAGTTATCAACCATATGCTATGCATAAGCAATCACATGAATGCAACATTTTACGTATAGTCTTCCTGGTAACCGACACTGAAGTCTAGGGTTCATATCCCCTTAACCTTGAGGTTAGGAATTTCGAAGCCACCATCAATGCCCAAGTCTCATAACCCAGTTTAATTTCTCATCACTTTAGTAATTATAATATATTCAATTTAACATCGGAAGCTACCGTGCATTTGAATCAGTTAGAGCAACACCCTCAAAGACACTCTAGACTAAAAATCGGCAAGGTGTAGACAATCCTCTCCAGTAGTTCGCTCAAAATAGTTCAGTAATATCATAATTACTTATTGATGCCCTAGGACAATGATGGCCTTCAAATTTATGCAACGTCTCATGCAATGCATGTCTCATTTTATTTAAATCTCATCCATTAATTATTCGATTCAAGGTAATCAATCAATATATAATAACAACCAATCCACATAAGAAAAAAAAAGTAATTTCATTAACCATTCCACAACAAGCAAAAAAAAAAATATTAATCCAAATCTCACAATCAAACCCATTACGTTTCTATTACACTTAAATCTTTTCCCATTTATGCATAAAACGCATCTCATATATGAATCCAATACCCACATCTTTCACATTTTCCAACACATACTCCTTTCCATCTGTCGAGTCTAATTTTTTGAATTCCCATTCCTAATCCGATCTAGACTAGACCCTATGCTCATCTAATGTAGATCCTCGACTTGAGTTAGGAATTTCGTTTGATTTTTGGAGTCGCCACCCAACTGTTGTTGGGAAAAAATTGAATTAATACTAAATGAGCGGATTAGTCTTAATTTGGACCACTAGTCGTCGTTATTTCCTCTTCTCGTTTTTGAAAAGAGGAAAAGGGAAAACCAGAGTTTCTAAGTCCGGAGGCTAACCTATTAAAACCTTACGGTTACCACCTAATCTCTTAAAATTGTTCCTATTTAGAAATGTGTTTTATTGTGCTTCTGTTACTTTTATTATGTTTTTGAATTATTTCAAGAAAATGATTTTTTATTTCATTTTTGGGTTGACCGAATGGGTGCCTACGTACCTGCTATCCAGGATCAAACACAGTCGTAGTTCGCTTTTTTGAAAACTTTAAGTGTGTTTGTGAATTTTAATTTTGAAATCTCTTTTGCTTTATGTTTTTATCATTTTTGGGATTTTTTTTTCTAAAAAATCTAAGCCTAAGCTTTAATTTGACTCTGAAAAATGATTTTTAGGAAAAACATCAATTTTGGATTTATTTGAAGAAAATGATTTTTCTAAGTGATAAAACTCATTTTTATAATTTTTGAATTTTTATTAATTTTTATGATTTTTACGATTTTTCTTCTTTTCTTCTGTAATTTTTATGATTTTCTATCATTTTTATGATTTTTATTATTCTTCTACTAATTTTTTTATAATTTTTCTAAGTTTTCATGATTTTTATAGTTTTTATGATTTTTATGATTTTTGTGAATTTTTGTTAAAAATTTTATCCTAAACTATTATCTATCCTATTTTGAAATCTAAAGTTCTATTATTATTTTTTCTAATATTTATATTGTTTTTCTACATTTTTATTTTTATTATTTTTCTACATTATTAAATCCTAAAAAAATCTAATTTCTAACATTTTCCTATTTATAGAAAATAAAACATAAACAAACAAATAAATAAATAACCAAAAAATTAATAAATAAATAACAAATAATAAATAAAATCAGAATAAAATAAATAAATAAATTGGAAAAATTCGGAAAATCCGACTTACCTGGATTCCGGGTCGGTGCGCTGGTCAGGTCGGTCGGGTCGGGTCGGTCACGGCGGCGGGGAGTACTCGTTCACGGCCGTTCCGGTGGCCTTTTGCAACAAGTGAGGTGTCGAATCCTAGCTTCTCGAGGGTGCTGAATCTAATGGGTGGTGTGGTTTGCTCCCAGAACGTCTCCTGGTGGCGGCTTGGCTTCGATCGGCGGTTCGCAGTTTTGGGTTTCCTCTGATGCTCTCCGATTTGCTCTCTTTTCTCACTCTCTCAATTGTGATTCGTGATTTGGCTTCCTCCACTCCTCCTCTATTTATAGGCGCTTGAAACCGAGCTGGATAAGCTCGGATTTCCTCCGATTGAAGCTAATCGGATTTTCGTTAAAAAAGCAACTCTAATTTGTGTAAATCCATCGATTTGTTGAGATTTGATTCCAATTGGATGATGTTTATCTCAATTCTGTTGAAGATCTGTCGGATTTGTGCAAAAAATTGAATCGAAACGGTCGAAATTTGAATTTTTCCTTCACCGGCGATTTCAGACCCGAGGTAGGAGATGATTACGAGCCTAGCGTGTGCGTTTCCTCCAGCCAATCGGATGGTGCCACATGTCCTGGATAAGTAAAAAAACTCAAAACGCGGAAATTGCTTCCCCCGCGATTCGAACCTGCGACCGAGCCCTCCTGCGCGCGCCTTAGCCTGTGGTCCGAACCAGCTGGGCTAGCCCATTTTCCTGATTTTTCTAATTTCGCAAATTGCATATATGCAATGCGATTTTTTTATTTTTTTGTATTTTTTAAATTTCAAAAATTTGTAAAAATTATTTACTATTTATTATTGCCATTTCTGAAATCATTTTTCAAAATTGATGTGTTTTCCTATTTATTTTTATTTTTTGAATATTTTTATTATTTATGCTAAATTAAAGAAAAATTGAAAAAAATTGGAAAAAATTAGGAATTGATTATTAGTAATTATTATTCATTCCTAGGGCAAAAATGGGGTGTTTACACCATCTATCCATATATATATCATACACATACATACTTATGCACGAACGCATACATACATGTATAACGTATACCCCCATACACAAACACATGTATAACCATGCACATACATATACATTTACATGTACATACACATATACCTATCCACACCTTTAATATACAAATACACATATACAAACATATTAATCTCTATACATATGATAAGTGTCAGAAGACTCTTAATTTAAAAGTTTATTAGTAATGATTTTATATAGATTTTATGTGATTTGTTGAAGAAAAGGGTACTTGTATAATTAATTCTAATTTAGGTTTCAATGGAGATAAAAGAAAGGTTTAAGGATGATATAAACAAAGACAAAGTGAAATTTGGCCCACAAATGAAGAAAGTTGAAATTTCAATTCAACACAACCTTTAGCACAGCCTGTGCTGAAGCCAGTGTTGAGTAAAAAAAATGGTTAGAAGCAGGAAAATTTTCAGCCCTGCCTTGAGCACGATCATGCTGGAGCTCGTGCTGAGTTGGGCATTAAAAAAAAACGTGTTTCGAAGTCAACACGACTTCCAACATGGCCATGCTGACACTTGTGTTGAACCTTATTTTCACAGAACTATCAATAGATGCTTACTCCTATGCACTTTTATACATACTTGTACCCTGTATGTGTACATACATATATACACGTATGTATGTACACATACACACTTATATAACACGTACTTCCACACCCAAAAAGCACACATGTTCACGCACATATATGTATATCCACTTGTATATATCCATATACTTTATACATATCTACACCTTCAATATACAAATACACACATACAAACATATGGCATATCAAAATCAATCACAACATTGTAGCACCATCATGGAGTTTCCCACTTACCTAGGTCTCGTTTTTGTGGCTAATTGTAGTAGTCTGCGGGTATATTTATGGGATAATTTTTCTTTACCTAAAAATTCAAGAAAATACATCATTACACTCTATTCATAATTTAGATCATCATATCTAGCATATTTACTACCCATTTCATCAATTTTCTAGGCTAAATATTATTTTTAATGATTATTCCTAAAATACGAAAAATATCTTCGTTCGCGTGGAAACCGGTCTTATGAGTTGCACTCACCTCAAGGAACATGCTGGTGGTCACGGATCGTAAATCAAAGGTCATATGTGTAAGATACGATTTTTTTTTGTTCAAAATTCCACTTTTCTTCCCTGCTTCCTTTTCCTCCTCTATTTCCATTTTTTCCTCGTCGTCTTCACTTTGGATCTCCGATGGTTCATCTTCCTCTCCTTCCTCACTTCTCCCCTCCGCTAGAGCCGACCTACTTCTCCCTCTCATGTTTTCTCTCCTCTCCCCTGTTCCTCTCTCGTCCATTTCTCTCTTTTTCTCATTCCTTCCGGTGTCTTCTTTCCTCCCTTTATAGTGTCTTCTTTTTTTTTTTTTGGTAACACTATTCACACCATCATATATATATATATATATATATATATATATATTATAATTATTTGTATTTTAATATTTCATACGCGTACAACATTATTTTTAAATTTTGTATTTTTTATCTTTTATTACGAAACTTTATGTCTAAGCTAATTTGATTATTCCGAACATAAAATTTACTCTAAATTTTTATTTAAAATTCCTAAATCTATAATTTCAATTAATTTCATTATTTAACTTAATATTGTTCATGATTTATGTTTCAATAAATTTATTCTTTTAATTTAAATTACACGAACTAAAATTATGACTTACAATTATTTTATTTATTTATTTATTTATATACCTATATATAGATTTTTTTTATTACTTCATTTTCTAAATTTATTTAGTAATAGAGTTCATAAATTTGAAATTTTACACTTGTTATCCTTTTTCCTTTTGCATATAATTATTCTTTCTAATTGTTTTAAATATCTATTTCTATTATTTGTTATACTTATCAAACGGATCTCATGTCTTCCTCATTTTTCTATTTTAAAAGCTATTATTATTTAATCATAAGTTTTCGATTATTCGTAAATTATTAGAATAATATTAATGTATCATAATGTTTTAAATTTTCTTCAAATTTTGTTTAATATTGCAAAATTGTTATTCTTGGGGACCCAGGCTGGAAGTATCTATTATTCTGCTTGTTTTTCTTTAATTTTTATATACTTTTTCAAAATTTTTAGGACATTACACTCTTTTCCCCTTCAAGAAGTTTCATCCTTGAAACTTTACCACAGTGGTCACTTCGCTTTTCCATTAGTAATCTTCTTAAGCTCTTAGTACTTCTAACTCCACCCTATACCACATGCATTTGATCTTGGGACTTGTGAGTTATAGGCCCACATCAATAATGTTCACCCTCTTTAAGCGTAATCACATTCGAAGACAGTGTCATCCATTGAGATTCACTTTTTGTATGTTCTAAATCTTTATATTTTTTGACATCTTTTAACTTTTTCGTTATCAAGAATTCCATTCATGGTTGTAAACACCCCATTTTTGCCCCTTGGAATCAATAATTCTCAATAATAATCAATTTTTCAAATTTTTTCCTTTAAATTTTTTCCCAATTTTTTCCTAATTTAGCATAAAATAATAAAAATGTTCAAAAAATAAAAATAAATAGGAAAATACTTCAATTTTGAAAAATGATTTCAGAAACAGCAATAATGAATAATAAACAATTTTTACAAATTTTTGGAATTTTCAAAAAAATACAAAAAATAGAAAAATCGCATTGCATATATGCAATTTTCGAAAATAAAAAATCAGGAAAGTTTGGGCTACCAGTGGTTTCCGGGGCCATGGGCTAAGGTGCGCACGGGGGGCGAGGTCCGGGTTTTGGGAAACGCGGGGGACCAGTTTCCGCGTTTTGTAAAATTTTTTGACTTTTTCCATGACACGGCAGCATC
>JBBMOL010002976.1:0-19421 GCA_037954665.1 Laguncularia racemosa
CCCCCTTTTTCAAGGGTTGTTCTGTCTTTTTACGTCTTCATCTCACTGGTTTCTTACTATTGCTTTATCTTTCCTGTTATCATTAATCCTCCTTACGTACCAGGGTGGTCTTACCCCTCTAAAACCACAAATTTACTTGAACTTTCAACCTCGAATACTCCTACTACCACCATCAAATCGACTACTTTTCTCTTGTAACATCATTTTACCCCTAAGAGTCATGTTTCCAGCCTCATTCAAACTCCACAGTGTATGGACTCCAATTTTATCCAGATTTTATAGTTTTAATCCATCCAAATAGCTAACCACCTGCTAACCCTTGCTCTCTGCAGGTCATTAAATCTTACCAACTACATGAATTCTATACTTTTCCCATATACGATCCTCTCCCTCTAGCGACACCATTGATATTGCTGAAAGAGGATTTGCTTATAATTTGGGAGATAGGAAATCTTGCCGCAACAACTATTTTCATCCTATTACCAAGTTCCACTAGTTATTTGCCTCACGATCCTCCTACTTTAGAGCCTCTCCCACCAGGCCAATGCACTCGCTTTCTCTATACACTCCCAAACTTCACCCTCCTTCCCTTAGGGATTTTTCCATATACTCAACGAACCTATCAATTTATGCAATCCAATCAAGGAAATCTTAAATGTTCAGTTTCCCTATTAAAACTGGGAATATCAACCTTTAGTTTAAAATCTCTACTATCTCCATAATCGAACTGTAAACTGTTTCTTTAGTATCTCCACCAACACACTTCTTTACGTGGTTGTTCCTCTTTAAACAACACATCATCTTCCACCTCAAATCATCTTCGTATATCTATAACTAACGATCTGCAACTTAGGTCTAACAATAGATCGCCCATGCATGCTCAGCCTTTGGCACATCCCACCACTATTCTTGTTTCTATTGGCTTGGATCCCATCTCATTGAAAATGCTCAATCAAGTCATCAAAGCGTTGTTCTAAATGCCAAGATCTATGACCCATGTTATTCAACACCCCCCTTTTAAAGAGAGAGAATAACATCGTGGGCTTCCACATCCAAAGCAATTCTGGAACATGACCGCCTCCTAAACTTGGGTCTCAAACATCGTTGCAAAAATTTCCGCTCTGATACCACTAATGCAACGAGATACATAAAAAGACAAGATCAATCAATGATTGATCTTGAACAAACAAAAATTAACAAAATCTCTATTAACGAAATTTTGAATATTGTAATGTGTTCTAAAAATTCCTCTAAAACCCAAAAAAAGATGATTATATATCGTCTCAAAAGAAAACCCCTAAACATCCTCAACTAGCTTGGCAAAAAGGTTCAGCACAGTTTACAGTACGAGCGTGTAAACACCTATGTACCATTCTTGTATTTCTTCTTCAACACGCACACCAGCATAGGCATGTTTTCTCATGCCATCTTACATGGTTGCTCTTTCATCTTGCAGATTGTCTTCTTAGTTTTTTTAGATTTGTCTAATTTATCCAGAAATCATGTGAAATTTCTACTATGCATCACATTTACATTTTCAATTCAAAAGACACCAATCTTTTCAAAAGTATTTTACATTTAGGGATGCAAAATACATTTTTTAAGCAATGCCTAAATGATTGCCCCTTTTAACAAATCCTTCGAAAAGTACCATCATTATGTCATGGAGCTTAGGGACCACAACCTGTCATTCTTTTCAAAATATTTTTCTCATAGTTCGCTGCCCACTCGAATTGCCAGCTCTTCTTTATTGACTTCTGTTATCATTTTTCACTGTACACAAATTTATTTTGGGTTTGTATTCGAAGGGCGATTTTTAGTCATTCAAACCATTTGGGTCCATCTTGGTGGCCTTGGTCCAACCCATTGAACGTATGTAAGATTTTTGCTATGAATTACTAAAAGTCCGATCAGATAAAATGGGACGGCAATTTTACCTGTTCAATCATCTTATATCATTCTTAATATGGATGCGAGAGATTTTGTCAATGTAATCTGATACCTGTTTTATAAAAGCCCCATTGGAGAGGGGGGGGGGGGGGGGGGGATATTTTACCTTTCTTATTACTGTTTACACAGTTTACTTTAAAAAATAAGTGAATATCAATGTAATAACTGTTTTATTTTATTATCTTTTTTTAATATTATTTACACATTTTTATTTAAAAATAATAAGTGGATTTAAATGTGTAAACTGTAAACTGTTTTATTTTGTCTTTAAAAAAATAATTTTTGATTACATCAATGGGAAGGGGCCAACTATTTTCGTTGTCCATTTTTACCCCGAAATTTTTAATTTTTTGTGATCCCAAAAGAGTGGGGAAAAAAAAAAGGGTCTTTGATGCTTCATCGCTGTTGTATCCAGGGTTGAAAAGGGAATTATGATGTACGATAATAAAAGCAGGAGAAGCGATGAGTGATGCACTGTAAGCAAAAAAAAAAAAAAAAAAAAAAAACACAATGCCATAAAACGTGCAACAATTACTCAGAAAAAAGACACAACTGCGGCTAGAAAGCAAGAGGTTCCATGTTGGACTTCTAGCTAGGCTGAGGATCGACGGGCAATCAAAAAGTCAGGTACCGAAAAATTTCCCTTTGACACTATGGTGGCCTTTCTAGCGACCAGTCAAACGAGAATATTCTTATTATTTGCATACTCACATTATTATTCATTGGATTACACAAAAAAAAAAAAAAAAAAAGGCGCTATCTGTAAATTTTCTTTTCTAACATCACAATTGGTTTATTTGGTCATGAGATGATGTTTGCCACTCCATTAGTGATATTTTATTTTGTACATTAACCATGACGGGGATGTACATGTGCAAATATTGTTGTTGTTGAATGTATAATTATACAACTCTATATGTAATCTAATCTTGTATTTTCAAGATTTTATAATTTATTTTTCCGGTGTTTTATCTTTTTATCAATGTACAGGTTGATTATTTTCTATTTATGCATTTTCTTAAAAAATCACCTCTAAAGTTACTAGATTCCGCATATATCCTCAAATCAAAGGTTTTCAAATGTTTTTCAAATACATTACTTTTCTTTAATTTAGGATTTTCTAGTAGTCTATACGTAATTGGGATTTGGACAGGTAATTAATTATATAACATGGAACGACAAAAGATCATGTCTTTTTATAAGGACAAAACCAAAGTTAATAACTTGTATAAGAATTAAAATACGGTGATATTGACGACGTCTTTTCTTTTTTCTTTTTTCTTTTTTCTTTTTTTTTTCATACAACGTAGCGTTGATTGAAGAAAGAAACATAAAATAATTGAAGTTAAATTTCCTGGGCAGTTAGACCCCTCACACAAAGAGAGAGAGAGAGAGAGAGAGAGAGAAGGAGATCCTTCGGGGTATTGACTCGTTCCACGTGAAAATGACCGCGGGTTTTAAAAGTATTGGCTCGTATTTCAACTAAACAATACTTTTAATGTTATTTTTTGCACGTTGTATATATATGTCAATTATCATTTCGAGTGTCACATGACAGCACAGTGCTTTATATATATATATGTTCGTTGACAGTGCAATATGTGTATTCAAACTGGTATGTAAACTTTACCCTTTTGGCCATAGAAACAGCACAGAAAACTTATTGTGCAGTAGAGAGAGAGATGGGTAGAAGTCCCCGTTGCTCAAAAGAGAAATTCAACAAAGGAGCTTGGACAGCCCTTGAAGACCAAATGCTTATTGATTATGTCAAAAAACAATGGAGATAGGAAGTGGGGGAAACATTGTTGAAACCCGTTACACTGCCCTTTATCGGGGAAACTCTTTTTATTCGGAATGACTTCCTAGAGGGTTCAAAATTTTATTGTTTCAGCAGCCAAATTTGTGGTGAAAATGGCCAGAATCAGGAAAATGAATGTTTAGTCCAGACTCCAAAAAAGAACCCAACTTGTTTTCTGACGATATTTAGACAAATGGGCAGGAATTTTTTAGTTTATGAAAATTTAAAAATAACGAATTTTAATTTTTTTTTTTTATTTTTTCCTTTTTTAAATTTTTTTAATTTTTTAAAATAACCAAAAAATTTATTAAAACATAACCCTTTTAAAAATTTTTTGTAATTTTTTTTTAATCATTAAACAATCAAAAAATTTAAAAAACATTTTTAAAATTCAATTTAAAAACACAAAAATTTTTAAAAATTTTCCCTAAAAAATTTATAAATTTTTTTCTACCACGACTTTTCCTTTATTAAGGGAAAATTGGGGAAATTTTTTATAGGTAAATTTTTAAAACTTGTTGTATTTTTTGTTATACCCTTATTTATTAGAAAAGTAAAAAGCAAGATAAGGATGATTAAAAATAATTTAATTTAAAATGCAAAAAAATATTTGCCTTTAAAATGACTTGTTTTAAAAAAAAAAAAAAAGAAAAAAAATTTTAAAGAAAGGAAATCTAAAAAATTTTTTTTTTCAAAGGGGGAGTCATTAGGTTGGGAGGAATATTTTTTTCAATGAGTAAACCAAAAAAAAATTTCTAATACACAAAACTAATTAAAAAAGTCGCTTTTAAATTCTCTTTGACAATGTTTCCCCCCAACATAAAGTTTTTGACGGGTTTAATAAGTAAACCCAATATTTAAAGGGTTTAAATTAATTTAATAGTATAAATTCTAATATTTTATAAAAAATAAAAAAAAAGTTCCCTTTCCCATTCTTTATGACTTCTCCCGTTTTGGGCCAATTGTCAAGAAAAGGGCATAAAAATGGTACCAAAATTTTGGGGGTGGGGGGAGGACCTTGCCCCCGGGGTCGACCAAATCATCCAGGGTTTATTTTTTTCTTTTAAAAAAAAGGGGAATCTGCTGTTCGTAAGCAAAAATTAAAATAGATCTCATTTTTATTTTTAACCTTTTTTAAAAATATGTAATGTGGACCCGCAATCCCATTAACCTAGGGCAATTTAAATAGAGCGAGAAGGAGAATTTAATGTTTTCAATAGGAGTTTTCTGCTTGCCCAATGAAAATTAAGAAGAATTTTTGGGGGTATAATTAAGCAAAAAAATTCTTTTTATACCATGAAAGATGAAATGAAGTTTTTAAAAAGAAATAAAAAATTAAAAAATAGGGGTAGTTTTAAAACTAAAACCCAATCGTTGTCATGGGAATTGCAAAATTTCGAAAACCTATGGTCTAGTATAAAAATTCCCCATCATCAAAATACTTTTCAAAAAAAACCCTACCCTTTTTTCTATCTGCTTTTTTTTTTTCTTTCTTTTTTTTTTGGGCCCCGTATAAAGGAAAGTCCAAACTCTTTAGCCCCCTCATAAAGAGAATACACGAGAAAAAATTTTCCTTTATTTCGTTTTTCACAAAGGTTTAAACGTGGTGCTCTAACATCATACGCCAAGCCTTTAACATTAAGGCACAACGTCAAGGGGTTTAAGAACCATTGTAGAATTTACCTTCAAAAGTTATGAACTTGTGTTTGGGTGTTTTACGGAAAAATTTCCCTTACCTTTTCAATAAAATTTAAGGAGTTATTTGTTTTTAATGGTCTTTTTTCCTGTTTTGGAAAAAACTCTTTCAAGTTTAAAAATTTGGGGCCCCATAACATGCCCCCCCTTTTCAATTGTTTTTTGAAAAATAAACAAAATAGTTGGGTTTCATAGCATTTTTAAAATATCAAGAATAACCCATTCAATGAATAAAAAATTTTTAAAAAAAAAATGTCCTAATTTGGGTTTTTTTTGTAAAAAATATATTTTAAGTATTATTTTCAATTTACTTATACTTATAACAACAATTACATTAAAAAACTTTTACTGAATTTGGAAAATTATAGTTTTTAAAATGATAGAAAAGCACAACCCAAGAAACTAAAAATTTAAGCTAAATTTAAAAATTTTAAAGTATTATGTGACTAACTTAAAAAAAAAAATTTTGGCCCAAATTGCCCTTATAGGTTAATCGGGGCAAAAATTAGGTTTTTTTGAAACAAATACTATTTCTTTGTTTAACAAAAATCCCAAATGTTTTAAATAATAATTTTGGGGACACCTGAAAGGAAAGCTAAAGGATGATTTATATAAGAAAAAAAATGTTTAAATTTTTATGCCTTTTTTAAAAGGGTTTGGAAAAATTAGAATTTTGGGCAAAAAAAAAAAAAAGTGAAGATTTTTCTCTACTACAAAATTGGAATCAAAGTGGACAAAAAACAATAATTAGAGAGGAAACAACGATAACAAGAAAAAACCAATGACAAAGTGTTATAAAAAATTGATGATAAATTTTGATGGTGAGTGAGAGAGAGAGGGGAGAAAAGGTACCCAGGCAAATTTAATAGAGAAGTGACTAAAAAAAAAAGATAATATAAAATTAAAATTTATAAATTTTAAAAAATTTTTTTATTTTTTACAGGGATCAGGGGGTTAGACACTAACATGTGTATGAATCAACTTATATCTATTTGTAGCACATCGACCAAGCATGAAAAACCAACCCAGGGGCTGCCAAGTTTAAAGCTTATGTGATACAGGGACATCCCCCACAAAAAAATAGAAAGCAAAAAGAAAGGCCAACAAAAAAACAAAAGACACAAGGTTTTGAAGGATCATGGCTACCAAAGCACAAGAGAAATACGGGTAAAAGGGTAAATGTGGGCCTTAAAATTTTTTTAAAAATTTTAATTTTGATAAAAAATTTAAGAAATTTGGAAATTTTTTTGGTTTATAATTTTTAAATTTAAAATGTAATTATCTTTTAATTTAATTTTGTTAAAAATTTTAAATATTTTGTCTTTTTTTGGGCTAAAATATTTAAAAGAAATTTTAAATTTTACTTTTTTCTTTAAAAAATTTTGCACTTTTTTAATGGCCCAAAATTTATCCCTTTAGAAAAAATTTTCCTTTTAAAAATTTATTTATTAAAATTTTTTTAAAAGGTCTTTTTTTTTTTAGGGGGAAAAGTTTCAAAAAAAATGCAAACAAAAAACTAATTTTAATAAAAAATTAAAAAATTATTTTAAATAAATTTGCAATTAAGTTTAGTTGAAAAAATATAAATAAAAATATACATTTTAAAAAAAATGGTTGGAAAATTTAAAAAAGTTATTTTGAATAATTTGTATTTTCCCATTTTGGGCATTTTTAAATTTGAAAAAAGATTTTTCATGTTAGTAAATAAAAAAAAAAGAAAAAATAAAAGTTTCAGTTATAGATAATTTGGGAAAATTTAGAGGAAAAAAATCAAAAAAAAAATTGATTTATGGTTTTTCAAAAAAAAAAATTTTAGAAAAAAAGAAGTAATACTATGATATTAGACATGCACCAAAAATGTATACTCTATCGAATACTATTTACAAACCCATTTTTCTCAAAACAAAAGGTTTTCAAATGTGTTATTTTCTATAATTAGGATTTTTTAAAATAAAGCTGTGTAATTGGGGGCTAGAGGGCACGTAATTTTTTTAACATGGAACAACAAAAGGGGTAAAAACACTATAACAAAATGAGCAAAAGTGAGGAAAAAATATTTGAGAAGTCAAATTTCCCCAAAGGGAAAACTTATTTGCAAGAATTCCAAAAAAGGAAAAATACTTTTCCCAAAAAAATAATTCAGGCAAAAAAGTACATGCGAGAAAAGTGATTTCACATTTGCCCCTTTTGAGAAAATAAATTTTTTGGGAATTGCTTATTTTTCAAAAAAAAAGTAAGGCCACTTCCCTTTCCAAAGAAGCTAAATTTTAGGGCCCACTATATTTTCCCTCTCATCTTTTTTTCGCATCCCCCTTCGAAACCCTTTTTTTCCTAGAAAAAAAAAACCCAACCCCCAAAAAACCCCACCCCAAAAGAGCCATTTCTATGAGCCTATCCCCTTTCCCCCAAAATCCCTAACACTAAAAGGTCTTGAAATGAAAGCCTATACCATACCTACTCATTTCACCTCGTTCACCCCGCATTCGTACTTTTAAGGTAGTCTAAACTCTCTTCCTCTTCCCCCCACTTCCCTGTTGTTTTCCCCGTGGGGGGGTTTTCATTGAATGCAATTTATTTGAAGCTGGAAAAAGTTCCGGCTTTTAGTGTTTATGTGGTGGGGTTTTATTATCCCTGTGAAGGTAAAGGGGAAAAACTCTTGCTCTCTCCCCCAATTTTTTCTAGTAAACTATTTGTTCTAGTTTTGTGAGAATTTTGGGGTTTTTTATTTGGGGAAAAAAAATTGAAAAAAAATTTAAAAAAAAATTTAAATAGGGTTTTTTGGGCTCAAAAATTAAATTTCCATTACGGGCAAAGAAGCTCATCCAAAAAAAAAAACAAAAAAAAAAACAGGTTTTGGTGAAGGTTTTTAATAGAACCATTCTTTTATTACATTTTCAAAATAGTATGAAGTCCCCCATAAGGGCTCCCCCCCAGTTGTACGCCAACTGAAGGAAAAAAATCAGATTCTGGTTTGGGGTTTTTCCTTCAAATGTAGCCAAAAAAAACCCTAAAGAGAGAAGCCCTAAAGTGGTCAACGGGGGTCACCTCGAACCCGATGTCTAAGGTAAAGAGGGAAAATAACTGTTACAATTACTAAAAAAAAAAAAGGGTAAATAATTTCCCCAAATTTTTTAAAAATTTTTGACAATTTGCAAAAAAATTAAAGGGTAAAGATAAAAACTTAAACTACATTTTTAGCAATTTAAAAGTTTCAATCACTAATAGAGAGTTTTCTGTTGTTCAATATCAGTGGATGTAGTGTGATATATTTATGCTTTTTTTTCCAAAAAACCCTTTTCTAATTAAACATAACAAGGGACAGGGAAAACCCGCTTGTTAGTTTCCCAGAAAAATTGCTTTATTTTAAAGATGCTTATATTGTGCAATATGGCATTGTAACTTCAGTCTTTTTGAATTGCCAGTGCTAATTTTAAATTTCCATTTGATTAGTTTTTAGAAATTTACATTTTTAAGTTTTTGTTTTGTTTTTAGAATTGTCATTTTGGGGAGCCTCTTGGCTTGTGCTTTTTTTGTACAGCTTTTCCTTACTTAATAAATTAAAATTTAGACCTTAAGGGAAACACATGTTAAGTTTAATGAAATTTCGTGATTAGAAATTTTCCCCTTTCCCTTTTGGATTTGGGCTTCTTTAGGCAGAAATGGGTTATTCTTTATTTTAAAATCCCCAAGTTGAAGTTTTTTCTTTTTTATTAGGGGGCTATGGGTTTAAAGATTTTTTTAATTTCTCGTTTATTCTCTTGAAGTTATTTTTTTTCTTGAAGATTTTTTCAAAAAAGAAGTTTTTCTCCCTTCTAAGTCTCATCTACTTGTTGCTCATTGTGTTTTACATTTTTAAAGGCCCAAATTTATAGAGCCCTTTTATACTCCAAACTTTAAAAGTATAAAAGGGGTTTAAAATTTTTATTGATTTTTTAAAAACATAAGGAATGGGACTTTAATTTTTAAACACGTGATAAATCAGGTTTAAAAGGAGTCAAGGATGCTAAATTTAAGTATTTTTTAAAAAATCATTACAACTTGGATCAAGGGCAAGGAAATTTCACCCCCGAGGGAAAACACGGTTTGAGGCCCCGGCCAAAGGGGGCCCAAACCCTGTTACACACCCGGGCAAGAAGGCGAAAAAAGAGGGGCTTTTTAACAGAGGAGAGACACGGCTTAAAAAAAGACCGTGGTGGAACCGTGGGGGAAAACCCTTTCTTAAGCCCCTGGGGGAAGCTATGTGCCAAGGGAAAAAAAAGTGTGGAACATCAAAACCCGATGAAGGCACGGGTTGAAATCTAGCCGTGGGTGGGTTAAACCCGGGGACACACTGGATACGGGTGAAACTTGTAATTATGTACAGAAAGAAGGCAGGCTGGGAAATTGGGCGTGTTAGTAACCCTGGTACACATGGGCACGGAAAAAAGAAGACTTAAAAATATTTCCCCAGAGGATGGCACGGGTTGACCCCGGCCGTGTGTTGGGGAACGTTTTCAGGCAGACGAATCTTCACTTCTCCCAAATCTACTTTGGGAAAAGGGGAAAAATATTTTCGTTTCTTGCTAGCAAAAATCACAAGCTACCCCCCAACAATATAAATAGAAAACCCAAACCCCAGGGGTTAGGAAACTTTTGAACTTTGGAAACTGGAATTACCCTTTGGGGACAAGAAGGAAAAAGAGGGGGGAAAAGAGCAGGCAACCGGGTTCATTATGTTTCTATCTTTTTTTTTCGTTTTATTGATGAACATGAGTAGCTAAGCTACTTTCTAGCCAAAGGGTCATAGATGTTTAATTCTCCACGAATTGTGAGGTCTAATTGACTTGTATTTATTCTATTCTTTGCTTTCGGGTATTCATATATCTTCTAATCGTTTTGTCATTATTATCTTTGTTGATTGGTATGAATAGAGCTCTTCTACTCAATTAGCAAGTTAATATATTGTCAACTAGCACGTCAAATCCGTAATTGTTTGATTGTTCTAGTCTTAGTGACGCAATAACATGTTTGGTTATAAAAGAGATGATCGAATTCATGTTATGGAGGTGTGTGATCATGTTTAAATAGGTTATCTTATAATCTATTGGCATGAATTGGTGGTCTCTCTAGATCTTAATGCTATTGATAGATTAAATCCTAAGCGCTTGTCTAGGATTGTTTAATCAATAAGAGAAATAATTCAAAGCGCTTGTCTGAGGTTATCGGGGAAGTAAGGAGAGATAGGTTGTTAGAGCTTGTTAATAACCATAACCAGTTTATCTAGGAATAAGAATAGAGAACATTTGCATCGATGATCAATTCCTTGAATTAAACTATCTTGATTCCTTTGGCTAGGTTTTTTTTTAATACCCGTTTTTCTTCCCTTGTTTTACTTTTTTTTGATTCAAAAACAAAACCCCCCCCTTTTTTTTTTTTCCCTTTTATTCTCCTTAAATGGGAAATAAGTTTAACCAATCTCTGTGGATTCGACCCTACTCACCACTATATGCAAATATTTTTAATTTTGTCTGGGAGTAGGTTTTATTTTTGTTGGATTGGGACACCCATCAAATTCCTGGCTCGGTTTTTTTTTTTTTTTTCATAAAAACCTCTTCAAGGGTTGTTGGCACAAAAAATGATAGGGGTCAAGACAACAACCAATTAATCATCATTGCAATCATCACCCTTTTTTGGTGGGGTTTGGCACTGGGGTTTATTCCATTAGTCCATATATTACACCATTAGGGGACCCCTCACAGAAAACCATCACCCCCCCAATCCCCAATGTAGCCACGGGTAAGTATCCACAATCTTTTTTTCCCAATTCATTCTATAGTTTCCTCAATCCCCAAAAAACAGAAACCCACAAATGAACATTAGTGATTGTTTTAATTTATTTGTGAAAGTACATCACTAGAGTACCCCATTTTAAAATTACTTTTTGTGTTTTTTTGGGGATTTTTTTTTTTTTTTTTGCTTGGCTAGTGTCTTTATCGCTTTTTGGCCCAAAAATATCATATCATTTTTTTTTTCTTTTGTAAAATCCCCTGTGATGTGTTTTTTTTTTGGGAATTTTGGGACGGATATTTAGGGTTTTGATGTTTGATTGGTTGTTTTTTGTTTTGTGAATGAAAAAAGTGCATGGTGCAAAACCCCTTATTTGTGACAAATTGGAGCGGGTTTTTTTTTGGGTCTTATTAATTACATTTTGTAAGGATTCGTTTCTTTTTAAACATTGGGTATTGTGGGGAATTTTTCCTAATTCTTAGAAAATTCTCTTTTTTTTTGGGTTTGTTGGGGATGTTAGTTTACTAACCTAATGAAGTTACCGTATAACGGGGCGGGAAGAATGTATATTGTAGGAGAGGTTGTTTTTTTTTTTTTCCCAAAAAAATTGCAAAATGCCCCCGGGGGGGGGGGGGGGGTGTTGGGGGAGAATTCATTTGTCGTAAACATTCCCAAAATTTTTTTTTTGCCTTTAATTTTTTCCTCTTTAAATATTTTTTGCCTAATATTTTTTTTCCTCACAAATTTACACAATTAAAACTATTCCCCAAAATTTTGATTTCTCGTAAATTCCCAAAAATTAATTTCTTTGAAACATTGCCACAATTTGATTCCTCAAAAAACACCTAATTACCACAATTTGATTTTTCATAAATGTCTTATTACCAAAATTTATTCCTCAAAATTTCCCCTTATTGCTACAATTTTATTCCTAGCAAATACCTTATTGCCACAATTTGATTTCTCATAGATGAAATTTATTACAAAAAGCTTTATTGCCCAAAAATTTCAATCCTCACAAATGCCCCTTTACTTTTTTCCGTCTATCAGCTTTTCTTGATAACTTTTTTTTTCACAAATTTCTTTTTTCCAAGTGTAAAAAATGTCTCCCTCCCTAATATCTTAAAGTTGGGGGACTTTTTACGATAATTTTTTTACGAGAGGGGTAAATTCTCATAATCGATTTATTATTACGATTTTTTAAACTTTTTCATAGAAAAAAATTCTTCACATTTTCTAATAATTATTGTACCGAAGACAGAACCCAAAATTAAAGAATTTTTAAAAAAAGGGTGACATTTTGTCTCTCTTTTTTTTTCTTTTTTTTCAGGGAAACGGAGCATCGATTGAAGAAAGCAAGATAAAATAATTGAAGTTAAATTTCCCGACAGGGTTTGACACCTCGAACGAGAGAGAGAGGGGAGAGAGATCCCTTTGGGGCGTTCCAAAGTGAAAATGCACGTAAAAGGGTTTTAAACTTTTGGCTCGTATTTCGACTAAGCACTAGTTTTTAATGTTAATTTTTTTACGTTGTCAAAAATGTTAATTATTTATTTTGGGGTGTCCATGAAAGGGAAAGATAATTTATATTATGATCTTTTGGGATTGCATTATGTCTATTAAAAAAGGTATGTGAAATTCATTCTTTTGGCCATAAAAACTTTTTTTGCAGAAAGCGAGAGAGGAGAGAGAGAGGGGTAGAAGTCCCTGTTTCTCAAAAGAGAAAATTTAACGAAGGATGTGGACTGCCCTAGAAGACCAAAGTTATTGACTATGTCAAAAACAATGGAGATAGGAAAGGGGGGGAAAAAGTTTCACCCTAACAGGTGTGTTTTGGTTACTTTTTTCATTACATTTGATAAAAAAGTGTCCCATTTCTATTAAAAATAGAATAAATATTTTCCCATATACTTATATTTCTTTAAAAAAACTATTTGTTATGCGTAGAAACACTTTTAATCTTTTTAAAACGTGCTTTAGCTTTCAAAAGTTGTCGTTAAACCTCAATTGACAATTTTGATCCTTAACGACGTAAGTGATACCCCTGTTTAAAAAATTTTATGGAGTAAAAGTATGCTTTAGATTAGGGGGGATTATTGAAATTAAAGCAAAATATTCTACATATTTTATCATATAAAAAGTTTTAAATTGTTGCAGGCCTTAAAAGATGGGGAAAAAGCCGTAGACCCCTTTGGTTAATTACCTTAGACCTGATATTAAGAGGGGAAATACACCCCAAGCGAAAAGAGCTCATCATTGCCTTCACAAAAATTAAATTTTAACATTGCTAATTTTTTTTTGGGCCAAAAAAAAAAATGCTAATTTTTTAATAACTGTCCGTAGATGGTCATTGATGTCGGAAGGCCTTCAGGAAGAACCGATAATGAAATAAAGAATTTTGGGAACTCCCCTCAAAAGAAAGTAAAAAAACCCCACCAGAAACAACAAAACATGGCAAGAACCTAAAAGAGGATGAGAACTTCAACATTGGAAACGTTAAAATTGCACCATAATCAAAAAGGAACCGCTGAACCACAAAGTTACAAAAAAGACAGTTCTTTGTCAATTATGCAGAGACCACACTGGGGGGCACAAAATGTGACATTCATGAATAAAGAAGAAAAGGAAGAAGTAAAATGAGGCGGATTCAGCAGGCCATGAAGAAGCTCCAGGGCCCGGGAAACTAATGGCAAAACACTGTTGATCCAGTTCATCGCGTATAATGGGGATTGATTTTTAAAAGATGGCCAATCCTCCCCTAGCATGGCCATAAATTCTATTTAAATTTTTTTTTTTTTTAAGCTATGAGAAAAAATACAGAGTGTCTTCACGTTTAAATAAAAAAATAAAAAAAACAAAAATCGAAATCAATCAAACCAAAAAAGCCACATTAATTCCATCATCATTTTTAGAAACATTAATGCCCAAAAACCAAAACAAAAAAGAAAGAAAGAAAAAGAAAAGATGCAAAGCATGTTATCTAAGAAAAAGAACCTTTTTCTTGCCACAGGAGAGGAGGTGAAAATGTACTCAAATCCAACCATTGTTGATGGTAAAATACCCTTTTCGTATTAGTCGAAATGTGTATACAAAAGGGGTTGATAAATACCAAATTTAGATATATAATAATGATATGTATGTTAATGAAATTTTGTTCATATTTTTAATCTACATAGCCAACATCCAAATTTTATGAATAATTATTTTTATTTATGTATAGTGATGTTGAAATATGAATGAATCTTTCCTTATGCTAATACATAGAAATCAATGTGTACAAGTTATTAAGAGAAGCCATGTTACCATGTCCCGAAAAACGATAAACACGAAAAGAAGTAGAAGTGGACACGCATGAGGGGATGATCTTTAAGCGGCGCAGAGAATGAGGGAACACCCCAACCCTACAGTACATGCAGACCCATTGAAGAAAAATGTGTATTGGTTACCACGTGTTTAGTCTAAAAAAAAAATATGAAAAACGATAAGGTAAAGACATTACAAAAGGTACATGCGAAATGGGACAAAATTGGGTCGATTCGATCTCTTGATTTTTACACCTTATTTCGAAAAAAAGAGCTAACTCAAAGAAATTAATTCTTTAGTGCTGAGCTATGTATTTTTTAGGACAAATTCTTTCATTAAACCCTTAAACAATTAAATTTGTTATTTTTTTTAAAAATTTTTTTATTAACTATAACTTTTAAAAAAAACTTTGTTTTAAGTGTCGTTTGTGGCGTTGTATTGTTTTCTAATTTTCTATGTGTCCTTACTTTTTGGGGATTTTTATTTTTTATAAATTTTAAATGTTTCTTTTTTGAAACTTTTTATATTCTATTTTTGGCAGTTTTGTGCTATTTTTTATTTGTCCCCTAGGGCATTTGGGAACATTTTTCATTGGTATTATTGAAATTTGAGTCGTCATTGCTCTATTTTTTCTCTCAATTTTTGAAATTCAAAATTTTCGAATTTGGTGCTAAATATTAAGGAAGTCATATAATCAAATTTAAAATTTTAAGGGGCCCTACGAGTATTCCAAATAAGTTTATGGTAAAGTTCCTATTATTTTTGTTGTTTTCGCTTTTCGTCAAAGAAGAAGAAGAGAGAGGAAAAATTGAATGAAAGAGAAGAGAGGGCTAAAGTGAAGGTGTTGGTCAATAGCTTTTTCTACTATGGATGAATAAAAAAGTTGTAGGTGGAGTCAATCAATGTGACATAGCAAGTTCAATGAGCAAACAGATCAATCGACGATTTACTAAAAAAATGAAAGAAAAATGACAAAATCTCTCCAAAACACATCTAAAGTTATTCATTTGTAAGATATGAGCTAAAAAAAAAGAAATATTATATAAAACCTTTTAAACATGGTTCAACATGGTCTTAGCACATGCATTAAAAGCTTGTGTATCTTTTATGGAAAATTTCCCTTTTCGCGTGCCCCCTTGCACAGTATGCTTGTACCTGCCACTCAACACGCCCACCAGCACAAGTGTGTTAACTTCTGTTACCCACTTTTCCAAACACGTTGTCTTCCCGTATTCCCATGTCTCTAAATCATTCTTCCCACTAAGAAGAACTGACCTCGAGTTTTAGTTTAAAAAGGGAAACATCATCTTGGAAAAAAAGGAAATATATCCGCCACATTAAACATCTATAAAATCCCCAATTTTTAAAGCAATCTAATTATATAGGCATTATCTTTAAATCCTTGCACTACCCAAATACAGCCCTATTCATAGGCTACAGGTTGTTGTATGTTCCAACTAGAAACCTCTCTCTTGTAGGAACACCATTAACTGATACTTACTGAAAATAACTTCACCCCCATGATGTTTATCTATACTGCTTTGTATTTTGCATTGGACGCTCTATTTCTTCACCCCTTGCTATCACATTTGCCAATTTTCTGCTAAATTCTTTTTGCAGCATAAACTTAAAAGTCTTAGGAAGCTTGATCAAATCTAAAGCATGTTGAGGAGTCTTAATGAAAACCCTAGAGAATGGAGATTTTTTTGTTGTCCTATGAACTGCCTTTTTGTAAGCAAATTCTGCTTGAGCTAATGTAACACCCCATACTTCAGCGCCCCCCCACAAATATTTTGACCAGATTCCCCAATGCCCTATTTGGGCTTCATTTACCCATCCATCTGAGGGTGAGCTGTGATGTTATATTTTAAAAGACGATCAAACATTTGCCACAAAGTTCTCTAAAAAGGGCTTAAGAATTTACTGTCTCTATCTGATGTGATAAATTAGGTCCCCCCTGAGGACAAACAGTCTCTCTGAAAAATAGTTTGGAAATACCTATTTTTCCCACTTTCTGCACTGAATAAAATGTGCCATCTTGAAAACCCTATCAACCCCCCAAAAACAAAAAATCCACCCCCCGTGAGTAGAGGCCCTAAGTATGAAATTATCGATAGGTCTTCCCAAATAGTTTAAAGGACAGGTACGGGCTATACAAGCTAGTGTTTTTGGACGTCCCTAAGTGTTAAACCACTAAAAATGTTATACCACCCTGTAACCCCCTCCTCAAATGGGGCCAATAAAATCTATCATGATTACAGCAATTTTTATCTCTTCCAAATGACCAACAAATTTTAAAAGCCCCTTTTTGGTTTTTGAAGGTTTTTTTCACCACCCCTAGGTTGATCCTAATCGATGATAACCATTCCTTGTATCAATCTTTGAAAATCCCTAGCCCCACTAAATTGACCCGGCATATTTCCAATCTTAAAATCGAAAAATTATCCCCAATGGTAATTTTTTTAAATAGCCCTATTGTCTACACACACCCTCCAACTTCCATCTTTCTTTGGAGTCAATTAGAAGGAACAGACATGGATCATGCTTTCCTAACAAACCCCCTTCTATAGCAACTCCTGAAATTTCTCCTGTAACACTTCCATCTCCTTTAGGATCTCCTATAATGTGGAGGATTTTGAAAAATAGCACCAAAAATCAAATCATTTCAGTACTATAGATCTCTATAGGAGGAAGCATCCTGTAAAATTTTAAGTAACACCCCACTGAATTCATCCAATACCCCTTTATATGTTTAGCACCTCCTCAGCCTTTCCTCCCCTTTTCAAATTTTCAATACCCGATTTATAATCAATGCTGACAATTTAGGACTCCTTCATAGTATCTTCCATCTCCTTTTCTAATTGTGAATTATGAGGAAAGAAAATCCCTCCACCTTAGATGATTTGAATGACCCAAATCATTCAAAGGGAAAAAGAGTAAACTTCACCAATCCTTTTTCAACTTATACACATTTCCCCCCCGTATACTGGGCGTTAACTCATGTTCCAACGTCTACCAAATTAAGTGACAAACATTCATATCTATTATTCACAATACACCCCTGCTGGTTTTACCAATGGAGAAGAGTACTTTGCAACTTTTTTTATCCCCAATCTTTTCTAGCCTTTAAATTTCCCCGCGGGATTAGATTGGATGCTTCTCGATCGGTAATTGCAATGCTTGCACAATTTCCCCGCCTATGTGTTTTCATAGTTGCCACTATTACTTTAATTTAAATATCCTTCTTTTAAATTTTGCACTTGGTGTGGGAAAAATGATGCTATTATTTGTTCCTCTCACTTTGGGGAACATCAATTTCCCGATTACATAATCTAGCTAAAATATTCTCCTCATCCCTAGTATCATCACCCCCCAAAACCCAAAACGGTAGCACTTCCCCAATATTGACTTCGCATAAGGATTGCTCTACCTTTGTCTCAACTAACTTCTTTCTTGTGGCTCTTGCATCTTTCTTTTCAATAACTCCTCCTTGCAACTCCAAGGTGGTTCTATTTTTCTCAACTACAGGTTTACTTAAACCTTTAGCTCAAATCTCTTTACTTCCACCATCAAATCTACTACTCGTCTCCTATAGCATCAATTCAACCCTAAGAGCCATGTTTTTTACCTCATTCAAAGTATGTAGAACATGTACCATGATTTTCTCTCGAATCTATAGTTTTAAACCATCTAGGTATCTAGCCACTTACTGACCCTCGCTCTTTCTCAGGTCATTCCTCCTTGCCAGTCGCATAAATTCTATAGTGTACTCACGTATGGTCCTCTACCCCTATCGACACCACTGATACTGCTAAAAAATGATTTGCTCATAATCGAGAGGTAAGAAATCCTGTTGGAGTAATTATTCATTCTATACAAATTCTCATTGGTTGTTTATCCTCACAATACCTCCTTCTTTGGTGCCTCTCCCACCAAGCTGACGTACCCCCTTTCAATCTACACGCAAACCTTTTCACCCCCTTCCCTCAGGAATTTCCACATACTCAAAGAATCTATCAATTTCAAAAATCCAATCAATAAAATCTTCAATATTTAAATTACCATTAAAGTTGAGAAATACCAATCTTTAGCTTGAACTCTCTGGTTGTCTCTGAAGTCAAACCTACAATCATTTCTCTCATATCTGCCATCATCACCCACCTCTCCTACATGGTTGTTCTTCCCCAAACAACACATCATCTTCCCCCTCAAAATCATCATCATACCTCTATAACTACAATTTGCAGCCATAGGTCTGACAATAAGGTACCACGCACATGCTCTACCTTAAGTTGCATCTTACCACCGTTTCTGTCATTGTTGCCATCGAATCCCATCGCATTGAAATGTTTGATTATGTCATCAAAGCACTATTCTAAATGTCAGACTCTCTAATTCATGTTATCTAACATTGCCCCTTAAACCTGCACCTTGGTTCATAAGGCTTCCACATCCCGCGCAATATCCGAAACATGATTACCTCCTAAACTGCCATCTCCTTACATCGTTACAAGAATTTCTCACTTTAATACCAACTGACATAGAGAGTTAGCATGAACAAATAAAATCAATTGATGATTGATATAAGAAATCAAAGTAAGTGACATAGTGTCGAGTCTAATTTTTGAATTCCCATTCCTAATCCGATCTAAACTAGACCCTATGCCCATCTAATATAGATCCTCGACTTGAGTTAGAATTTCGTCTGATTTTTGGAGTCGCCCCCCAACTGTTTTTGGGAAAAAAGTGAATTAGACTAAAGGAGCGGATTAGTCTTAATTTGGACTACTAGTCGTCGTTATTTTCCTCTTCTCGTTTTTGTGGGAAGAGAAAAGGGAAAACCAGAGTTCTAAGTCCAGGGGGTAACCTATTAAAACCTATACGGTTCCCCCTAATTCCTAAAATTGAT
>JBBMOL010002977.1:0-19413 GCA_037954665.1 Laguncularia racemosa
GGGTGAAACAAAGGGGGAAACCCCAACCGCTGATGTTGAAGAATCGCGATATTGGGGTTTTGGGGGAAAGCCCCCAAAAAACCCAAAATAGCTTTCCCCCCCGAAAGGGCTTTGGGGGGCCCCCACAGTTGACGGGACTCTGGGGTAAAGCACTTTTTTGGGTGGGGGCCGCAGAGGGGAAACCAAACGGGGCAAACTCGAATACTAGAAAAGACCTCAAAAAATGGGGTTTCCGGGTTTCCCCCAGTGAGACGAGGGGGGATAAGCTTCACGCAGGGGGAAACAGCCCGACCCCAGAAAAGGGGCCCCAAATGACCGCTCAGTGATAAAAGGGGGGTGCGAGACACCGGGGGTTTTGCCTAGAAGCACCCCCCCTGAAAGAGTCCCTAATACCACATCACCCCTTTTTGCCCAAAAATAAACGGGGCTAACAAATCTGCCGAAGCTGTGGATGAAAAAAGCATGGGGGGGAGCGTTCCGCCTTAAGGAAAGCACCGCGAGAGCAGGGTGGACGAAGGGGAAGCAAAAGGGGGGGCTTGAAAACGCAAACATTGGTGAAATCCAATCCCCAAAAACCCCCTAAGGGGTTCCCCCCGAAAGGGTTCGCCCCGGGGGGTTTTGAGTAAAGGGCCTAAAGGGGGCCCCAAAAGGGAAGTCGATGCAACAGGTAAAATTTTCCGTCTACCCCTTTTGGTCCCGGGGGGGAGGGGCAAATTTAGCCAAAAGATGGTTAGGGTTAAAAGGACCAAGGTGCCCCCGCTTTTTCGGGGAAAAAAGGGGGGTAAGAAAAAACCCGAGCCAATTTCGAACCACGCCTACGGCGCTAAATAACCCATCCCATACCCCGGGAAAAGCAAAAACCCCCTTCCCACAAAAGGGAAACCTGAAACCCAAACCGACACGGGGGGTAGGGTAGAAACCCCCGGGGGGCGCGAGACAACTCTCTCTAAGGAACTGGGAAAAAACCCCCCCTTAACTTCGGGAAAGGGGGCCTCCTCACAAAAGGGGGTCGCAGTGACCAGCCCGGGGCACGTTTCCCCAAAAAAACAGGTCTCCGCAAAGTCGTAAGACCATTAGGGCGACCCCGCCCGGGGCCGGAAGGAAAAGGAAAAATTGGGTGACCTGATACGGGGGGCCGGCACCGAACCCCCGGGGGAAAACGGGGCCGTAACTATAACGGCCTAAGGTACGAAATTCCTTGTGGGGGAAATTCCGACCCCACAAAGGGGAAACGTTTGGGGGACTGTCTCGGAGAAGCCCGGGGGAAAAGACATGTCTTTTGAAGAGCGGACACCTGCACCGGGGCAGAAAGACCCAAAAGAACTTTTTTTTTTCCCGGGTTTGGGCTTTGGCCTTTCCTCGCATTTAGGGGGAAGGCAAGAAGCCCCTTTCCCGGGGGGGCCCCAGCCATCATGAGTACCCCCCTCTGGAAGAGCTAAAAAATTTTAACCTTGTTCGGGCCCCCTAGGGCCCAAAGGGGGCAACTCAAAAGACAGTTTAAATTGGGCGTAGGCCTCCCAAAAGGAACGAGGGGGAAAAGGTTTTCCCCCGGGGGCCCGGGGGGAGATTGGCCCTCGAGTGCAAAGGCAGAAGGGGGTTTTACTGCAAGACCCACCCTTCGAGCAGGGAACGAAAGGTCGGCCTTAGTGATCGAACGGTGCCGAGTGGAATGGCCGTCGCTAACGATAAAAGTTACTCTAGGGGATAACAGTGCTGATCTACCCAAGAGCTCACATAGACGGAAGGTTTGGCACCTCGATTCGGCTCTTCGCCACCTGGGGCTGTAGTATGTTCCAAGGGATGGGGCTGTTCGCCCATTAAAGCGGAACGTGAGCTGGGTTCATAACGTCGTGAACAGTTCGTCCATACCGTGTGGGCGTTAGAGCATTGAGAGGGACCTTGTCCCTAGTACGAGAGGACCGGGAAGGACGCACCTCTGTGTATACCATTATCGTGCCCACGGTAAACGCTGGGTGCCAAGTGCGGAGCGATAACTGCTGAAAGCATCCTAAGTAGTAAAGCCCACCCCAAGAAGAGTGCACTCCTATTCCCGACTTCCCTCGGACCTCCGGTACACAGCCAGGACAGCGACGGGTTCTCTGCCCCTGCGGGATGGAGTCGACAGAACGGGGGGAAAAAAATTTTTGAGAATTCAGAAAGGTCCACGGCGCGAAGAGCCCGTTTATCGATTACGATAGGTGTCAAGTGGAAGGGCAGTGATGTATGCAGCCTGAGGCCATCCTAACATACCGTAGACTTGAACCTTGTTCCTACAAGACCGATCAATTCGATCAGGCATTCGCACGATCTATTTCATTGTTCAACTCTTAGACAAATGAAAAAACCAAAAGCTCTCTGCCCCCCTCTCTATCTAACCAAGGGATGGAAGGGCAAGGCCTTGGTGGCCCCTCCACAAATGGGCCTCTCACAATCACTAGTCAATATGCTTTTCTCACATGCCTTTCTTCGTTCATTGTTCATAGTCTGGTGTCCTAGGGCGTAGAGGAACCCACCAATCCATCCCGAACTTGTGGTTAAACTCTTACTGCGGTGACGATAACTGTAGGGAGGTCCTGCGGAAAAATAGCTCGAGCCAGATGATACAAAGCTAACACCTCTCAAGTCTTATTACTACTTTTGAAAAAGAAAAAAAAAGAAAAGGTCGTTTTAAATCAAAACCCCCAATTATGAAATCCCTTCTCTCCCACTTCACACCTCGGAACGGCACCGTTTTATTATAGAGAGAAAGCGCATTCACATCTTCTTAACCCGAAATGCTGGGGAGAGGGAAAGGTTTCCTTTTTTTTTTAGTGGTACACCCGGGTACATATCCAGTGGAGACGGGGCAGGGGGGGCCTGTAGCTCAGAGGATAGAGCACGGTGGCTACGAACCACGGTTGTCGGGGTCGAATCCCTCCTCGCCCACAACCGGGCTCAAAAGGGAAGGACCTTTCCTATGGGGGGTATGATCGGATACGGCCCAAGGTAGTTCCCATAGCCTTGGGTCCGCAATCCAGATCATACCCCCATAGGGAAAGGTCCCTTCCCTCCTTTTGAAGCCGTTGTGGGGCGAGGAGGGGATTCGAACCCCCGACACCGGTTTCGAGCCACGTGCACTAAATCCTCTGAGCTACAGGCCCCCGCCCCGTCTTCCACTGGATCTGTTCCCGGGAGTACCCTTAAAAAAAAAAAGGAAACTTTCCTCTCCTCCAGCCATTTCGGTTACGAAAGATGTGAAAGCGCCTCTCCCTCTTCCTATAATAAACGGTGCGTTTTCCGAGGTGTGAAGCTGTTGTAAGAGAGAAGGGATTTCATAATGGGGTTTTGAATAAACGACCTTTCATTTTGTTTTTTCTTTTCAAAGATAATACGAATGAAGGTGTTAATCTTTTATCATCCTGGCGATCGAGCTATTTTCCGCAGGACCTCCCCTACATAATCGTCACCGCTGTATAGTTTAACCCACCAAGTTTCGGATGGATTGGTGTGGTTCCTCTACGCCTATGACACCAAATATCGAACCATGACAAAAACGTAGAAAGGCATGAGAGAAAAGCATATTGACTAGTGATTGTGAGGGCCACCATTTCATGCTGGATGGGACAACAAAGGGCTCTCCCATTCCCATCCCCTTGGATAGATAAGAGGGGGGCAGAGCTTTGGTTTTTATCATGTTGTCAAAGAGTTGAACAATGAAATAGATGGCGACTTCCTGATCGAATTGATCGGGTCCATGTAGGAACAAGGTTCAAGTCTACCGGTCCTGTTAGGATGCTCAGCTGCATACATCACTGCACTTCACTTGACACCTATCGTAAATGTAACGGCTCGTCTCGCCGTTACCTTTTCTTGAATTCTCAAAACTTCTGTCGCTCCATCCCCGCAGGGGCAGAGAACCCTCGCTGTCCTCGCTGCGGCTAACCGGAGGCTCCGGGAAGTCGTAATAGGATAGCACTCCATCTTGGGGTGGGCTACTACTTAATGCTTTTCAGCATGTTATCCGCTCCGCACTTGGCTACCCAGCGTTTACCGTGTGCACGATAACAGTAACACCAGAGGTGCGTCCCTTCCCGTTCCTCTCGTACTAGGGAAAGGTCCCTCAATGCTCAAACGCCACACCGGCATTGACCGACTGACTCACGAAGTTCTGAACCCAGCTCACGTACCGCTTTAATGGGCGAACAGCCCCCCCCAACCCTTGGAACATACTACAGCCCCAGGTGGCGAAGAGCCGACATCGGAGGTGCCAAACCTTCCCGTCGATGAGGACTCTAGGGGAAGATCAGCCTGTTATCCCTAGAGTAACTTTTTCCGATTGAGCGACGGCCCTACCACTCGCACAGTCGGAATCACTAAGGCCGACTTGCGACCCTTCTCGACGGGTGGTCCTTTGCCATCAAGCTCCCTTCTGCCTTTGCCTCGAGGCCAATCTCCGTCCGGCCCGAGGAAACCTTTGCAACGCCTCGTACCTTTTGGGAGGCCTACGCCCCATAGAAATTTGTTACTGTCCTACCTGAGACTGGTCCCTTGGCCCGTAGTCCTGACACGAGTTAGAATTCTAGCTCTTCCAGAGTGGTATCTCACAGATGGCCGGGCCCCCCCTAAAGAGAGGCTTCTTTCGCCCTTCCACCTAAGCTGCGCAGGAAAGGCCCAACCAAACCCAGGGAACATTAAAGCTTCAAGGGTCTTGTCTGACCAGGTGCAGGTAGACCTCAACTTCACAGACATTCTATTTCAACCGAGTCTCTCTCCGAGACAGTGCCCAGATCGTTACGCCTTCGTGCGGGTCGGAAACTTACCCGACAAGGAATTTCGCTACCTAGGACCGTTATAGTTTACGGCCGCCCGTTCACCTGGGGCTTACGGTCGCCGGCTCCCCTGCATCAGACACCAACATCCTTGACCATCAGGCACTGGGCAGGCGTCAGCCCCCATACATGACTTACGACTTTGCGGAGAACCTGTGTTTTATGGTAAACAGTCGCCCGGCCTGGTCACTGACGACCCCCTTTTGAGGAGGCAACCCCTTCTCCCGAAGTTACGGGGCTATTTTGCCGATTTCCTTAGAGAGAGTTTGTCTCGCCCCCTAGGTATTCTCTACCTACCCACCTGGTCCGGTTTCGGTACAGGTACCCTTTTGTTGAAGGTCGTTCGAGCTTTTCCTTGGGAAGTAATGCAATGTGTTACTTCAGCGCCGTAGCGCCTGTATCTACTCGAACATTGGCTCGAGTATTTTCACTACCCCTTCTTACCCTGAAAAAGCAGGACAAACCTTGCGTCCTTGAACCGATACCATCTTTCGGCTAACCCTAGCCTCCACCGTCCCTCGGGACCAACAAGGGGTAGTACAGGAATATTCACCTGTTGTCCATCGACTACCCTTTCGGCCTGAATCTTAGGCCCACTCCCCTCCGTGACGAACCTTGCGAGAGAACCCTTAGGGTTTCGGGGCATTGGATTCTCACCAATGTTTGCGTTTACTCAAGCCGACCTTCTCGCTTCCGCTTCGTCCACCCCTTCTCTCGCGTGCTTTCCTCTAAGGCGAACGCTCCCCTACCGATGCATTTTACATCCCACTAGCTTCGTGCAGATCGCTTAGGCCCGTTCATCTCGCGCAAGAGCGCTCGATCAGTTGAGCCTATTACGCACTCTTTCAAGGGTGGCTGCTTCTAGGCAAACCTCCTGGCTGTCTCTTGCACCCCTACCTCCTTTATCACTGAGCGTCATTTAGGGGCCTTAGCTGGTGGATCCGGTCCTGTTCCCTCTCGACGATGAAGCTTATCCCCCATCGTCTCACTTGCCGACCATGACCCCTATTATTTTGAGGTAATATCTAGTTCAGAGTTTGCCTCGATTGGAACCGCTCTCAGCGGCCCGCACCGAAACCAGTGCTTTACCCCTAGAAGTCGCAGTCATCAGCTGCGCCTCAACGCATTTCGGGGAGAACCAGCACTCTGGGTTCGAGTGGCCATTTCACCCCTAACCACAACTCATCCGCTTGATTCTTCAACATCAGTCGGTTCGGACCTCCACCTTAGATTCACCCAAGCTTCATCCAGGACAAGGATAATCAACCCAGGTTCGGGTCCAAGCATGACACTTGCCCTATGAAGACTCGCTTTCGCCTACGGCTCCGGTGGGTTTTCCCTTAACTCAATCCACTGCCTATGAGTCGCCGGCTCATTCATCAACAGGCACTCGGTCAGAGCCCTGGTCTCCTCCCACAGCTTGGGAGCTTACGTTTCATGTTCTTTTCACACCCCTATGTGGTTCCTTTTCACCTTCCCTCACGGTACTACTTCGCTATCTGCACCCAGGTGAATTTAGCCTTGCAAGGTGGTCCTTGCTGATTCACAACGGGATTCCACGTGCCCCATGCTACTACGGGTCAGAGCGTAAGCTGTGATGCTTTCGGCTACTGGACTACACCATCTAGTGGTGCGCACTCCACTGCTTCGCCTAGCAGTGGCTACGACTCTTGTATTGCTCTCCCGCAACCCGTTTTCACGGTTTAGGCAGCTCCCATTACGCTCGCCGCTACTACGGGAATCGCTTTTGCTTTCTTTTCCTCTGCTACTAAGATGTTTCAGTTCGCCAGGTTGTCCTCTTGCCTGCCCTCATGATTCAGCAGCAGTTCGAAAGGTTGACCAATCGGGAATCTCCGGATCTACTCTTATTTTCAACTCCCCGAAGCCATTACGTCTGCTTACTACGCCCTCCTCGTCTCTGTGGTGCCTAGTATCCCCCGAATCCCTTACCTCGGTTGAACCTCGCCCTAACTTTAAGGCTATGCCACATAAGGTGCTGCTAAATGGAAGATCTATCAGACGTCCCTAATGATAAATCATAGATCGAACTGCCGAATCGAAAAATTGGGGTGCTATCATATTAGCATTCAATCGGCTAATGTATTCACGAGATGGAGATAAGCGGATCTCGAAACCGCTGACATCCGCCACAGGGTAAACCACCGCCTCTCCGTCCCCCCCGGCTGATTCTACCATAGAGGCCACGATAGACAATAACTCCCCCCCGAACACAGCTTACAACTTCATCGTACTGTGGCTCTCCAAGAGCAACTCTTCTCAAAATCTCAAAGGGTGCTGAGTTGGAATCCCATTCTAACTAAGATTCTTGTGGTTCCGGGGGATCCAGGAACAGGAGAACCAGGAATGGGGGGGAGAGCGTTCACCCCCCCCCTTTCCGGCCCGGACTCTTTGTCTTAAAATGCTGGCTTAAGATGAGTGATTGCCCCTTCTCCCGACCCATTACTGCTCAACCTAAGATCGGACAGCTATTTGCGTTTTTCCACTTATTGAACGGGATTCTATTGTCGGTCCGCGACCCCTGAAGCCGAAGCGTCCCTTGGGGTGATCTCGTAGTTCTACGGATGAGACGAAGTGATCGGTCCATGGATTTTCCTTCCTTTTGCCGCATTTCGCTCAAAGGGTTTAAGGGAATAGTGCATCAAGCTGTCGCAAGGGCCAACTTTAATCCTCTCCCCGGGATCCCAGATGAGGGAACCCTAGAGAGCCCAACGCTCCAACCTACGTCCATGTACGACCATACTAGATCTGACCAACGCCGCATCCTACCTCCTCTACCTTTTCTTGAAAGCCCATCTTTGTCTCAGTAGATCTTTTCAGTGGGCATGTTTCGGTCCCTTCCCCATTACTTAGAAAATTTGAGCCACCGTTCAGTACAAGATACTATCATTACCGCCTGACAATTAGACATCCAACCCGTAATCGCAACGACCCAATTGCAAGAGCGGAGCTCTACCACTGAGCTATATCACCCCCGAGCCAAGTGGAAGCATGCATGAAGAGTCAGATGCTTCTTCTATTCATTTCTTCCTTGGCGCAGCTGGCCATCCTGGACTGACCAGAGACCTTCGCCCGTGAAGTAGATCATCGCACCTACGTCCAACCGATTTGGGAAGAATCAATAGATTCCATTTCGGAGCGATTCATCCTTCCCGAACGCAGCAACAACTCTCCGTGTTACTGCGCTTCCAAGAGTGCTTTCTTCCCCCCTTCTTCTTACCATGGCAAGTCTTGTGAAATAACGCGATGAGAAGAAAAAAGAAGGGGGGGGGGGGGCTTTAGGAGACCATCCGGCCAAACCCTAGACACTCTAAGATCCTTTTTTCAAACCTTCTCCCCATTTCGAGTCAAGAGATAGATAAAATAGACACAATCCCATTGCACTGATCGGGGCGTTTCGTAGTGACTGAGGGGGTCGAAGACCAAGAAGTAGATATTTTATCATCCAAGCATTCTTCTTACGGCTAGATCCAATCTCCTGGATCCCTGCGGAAAGAAAAAGAATTTCACGTTCTTCCTTTCGGAAGGGAGGATTAGGAAAATCCCCTATTGATTGCAGCTTTCTCCAGACGCCGGGAAAAGCATGAAAAAAAAGGCTCGAATGGTATGATCCCTCCGTCACCCAGAATGAAAGGGGCGATCCGTAGTTCTTGGTCTGTGAAGAATACGTTGTTAGGTGCTCCCATTTAAATTTCCCATTGAGGCCCGAACCTGAACCTGTGCTCGAGAGATAGCTGTCCATACACTGATAAGGGGTGTATGAATCTCGAGAAGAGAGGGAGCCATATGGTCCCCCCCCGACCGCCCGGTCCCACCGATTGAATAGAAAGTTGGATCTACATTGGATCTCACCCGAATCGCCCCATCATCCTCCGGGAGGGGTTAGGTTTCAAACCCGGTTCGAACAGGATAAGTACGCCATGCAAATGTGCCTTGGATGATCCACACATCTCAGGTCAGGCGCTGATGACACATTGAACTATCCATGTGGTGAGAGCCCTCACAGCCCAGGCACACGACGCAATTATCAGGGCTGCTCTCTACCACTGATCTAATAGCCCGTCGTGCGGCTCCCGCCGGGGCCCGCAATGTCAAAAGCGAAGAAACCTCATCCCTCTTTCCTTTTTCGCCCCCAGTCGCACGCGGGAAGCATGGGGACGTCAAAAAGGGGATCCTATCACTTGTTCCGACCTAGGATAATAAGCTCATGAGCATGGTCTTACTTCACCGTCGAGAAAACGAAAGAAGACTTCCCGTCACCAAGTTTACTCAGATGAGCTTCGCCTCTATTTGGTGTAAAGCAATGTCAAACCAAAATACCCGAACAACATTAGCTCTCCTGAAGAGGTGATCCAGCCGCACCTTCCAGTACGGCTACCTTGTTACGACATCACTCCATACACTAGCCCTGCCTTCGGACCCCCCTCCTAGCTGGTTAAGGTAACGACTTCGGCATGGCCAGCTCCCATAGTGTGAACTGGCGGTGTGTACAAGGCCCGGGAACGAATTCACCGCCAATGGTAATTCTTCGCTTGCACGAATTAAACCACATCTCCCGCTTGTGGGGGGCCCCCGCCCAATTTTCCTTTATTTCATTCGCAACGTACTCCCCAGGGGGGACTTAACGCTTCTACACCCAGGGTTCGAACCACGGCCCCATACCATCTTTTCCCAAACAACGGGTTATCTAACCCCCCTCCCCTACTTCGTCCTCAGTCATGTCCCCAAAAGTCTTTCGCCTTGGTGTTTTTCCGATCCTCCATTTCACCCTCCACCAAATTCCCTCTCCCCTAACCCACTTGGTATTTCCACCCCTGTCCATTACCGGGATTTACGGCAATTTAAAAACCACCACAACGCTTTAACCCAAATTTAAATCCATAACCTTGCACCTCTTATTACCGGGCTCTCCAATACCGATCTTTTTCCCCAAACCCATTGCTTCTTCCCAAAAGAATTCTTTCCCGTGGGCCCTACCCCCCCGGCAATGCCCTTCACTTTTCCCCAATGCGGAAAATTTCCCCCCCTCCTCCCGTAGATCGCGGGCTCAGTCCAGTTGCTGACATCCCTCAACCAGCAACTTTCATCGCCTTTGGAAACTTTGCCTTTCCCCAACACTAATCAGACGCACCCCCCCCGGCGATTCCCCTTTTGGGTCCTCACCTACGGGGTATTACAGCCTTTCCAGCTTTTTTCCCCTCCCAACAGTTTTTTACGCTTACTCACCGTCCCCACTGGGAAAAACCACTCCCGTCCGACTTTCATTTTTCACGCCACGGTTTATCCTACCAACAACTCTCCAAAATCAAATCATTTTCTTATACTTCCTTTTCTAACAAACATTCAATTGTCTTTCATTCCAAAAACCTTACCACGCTTTTATATTTCCCAAATTTGCTCCCAAAAATACCAACTACCCCCTCCTCAATCCACACCCACCAACCTTTCAAAAGCCAAAAAAAAAACCCATTTGGGGGTTTTAAAAATCAGGGTCGAACTATGACTTCACACTCATTACAAATCTACCCTGAGTTAATCCCTTCCCCGTCCATCAAAAAGAAATAAACGACTAACCTAAACAAACGAAAACCAACGCCACTATTCTTAACAACTTAAGGGGGTTCGTTTCCACTATTCCGGGTACGAAAATAAAGAAAAAATTACAATTTCAACGCTCCCATCAAATAATTGAATACGATTCGACCATAATACATTTTTTAAAAACCTACATTTTCCCATCTAAATCAACATTTACAGAAGGATTTCTCAATTTTTATTCATACATAAAAACAATTTTTTAAAAAAAAAAGAAAATCAAAACCCTCACATATCATAAACCCCCCTTCTTTTCCCAAAAAAATTTTACAATTTTCCGAAAAACTTTTACATCCCTTTTCATAAAATTTTTATTTTTTCCCCCCTTTTGAACCCCCAAAAAAAAATTTCCCTTTCTTTCTTAAACCCATACAATTTTCGCCACTACAAAAAATAATGGTCCCCACCATTAACTACTTCATTTATAATTTCATATAATAAAATTTCCCGAAACAGAATTTGTAACAAAGCTACCCCTTGACAGCAGCAAAGTTTTACCCCGCAAAAGGGATGTTTTCATTCGAACAACACAGAGCCAACTACTTGCTTTTGCCAGAATCCGTGTTGAAAAATTGAAAGATTTTGATCCCCTGCTCTCCATGATAAAATCCCTTCCCGGGGGACCCCCTTTTCTCCCCGGCCCACAGAGACAAAATTTTGGACGGGTGCCAAAAGGGAACACGGAAAAAGGGACTCATGCCGGATAAAATAAATAAAATGTAGTGTTTGTTAAAAAAGAATGTTTTTTGATTTTGGGTTCCTACCGCGCAATGACATCAATAGATACCCCTTTCAACACAACTAGCAGAAAATCTCAAGACCCCCAAAGCACGAAAGCCAATCTTCCGAAAATGGATTCCTATTCAAAGGGTCATAACCATATAACTCACACAACCCTTAATTTGGAATAAAATTTCTTTTCCCGGGGAAAATCGAAAAATTTGGAAGGAAAATATCTTTCATACAATACAAAAAATCTCAATTATTCAAAGGCTGTACCGTGGGAAGGAAAAGGAAAAAAACCGAAGTTTTCACCACTGAACTTTTGATCGAAAAAATAAATCGATTTTTTTTCTACCCCTCGCTCAATGAAAAGGTCCGATTCTACGGGAACAAACCATTTTAAGGGAAACGAAGGAAAAAAAAGAAAAAAAAAAGGAAAAAATAATCAAAAAAAAGAAAAAAAATGAAAAAAAACCCAGATTTCAAATGAAGAAATTTCAAACTTAAAAAGGGATTTTCTAATTCCAAGAAGACAAATTAGCAAAAAAACTCTTTCTTATTATAAGAGTGATTATCCGAAATTTTGGGTAAAAAAAAAATTTTCCCCCTTTAATAATCAAAAAAAATTTTCTTTGAAATAAAACGAAACGAATTCCAAAGTTACTTTTCAGGGATAAAAAAATTCCAACGGGGAAAAAAACCCATGACTTCGAAAAAGAACGGGACCCGTAGAGGGAAAATTCATTACGGTTCTTAGGGGGCATAGGGGGACTTATTTTCAATTTTTCCACTTCCCCCCAAAAAAAACCAAACCCCTTACTAAATTCCGAACAAAACCTCGATTTGAAATCACTGTTTAAAAAGGGTATTGCCATAATTCAAAAGAACTTTCGTATCTTTAAAGGGGGGGGGAAAGGGATTTACCCTGTAGATATCACATTTCGAAACCCAGAGCTGCATAAAATCGCAACAACTCATCTTTAGATTTTTTATCCAAACTTGTATCATTTATATACCGTGAATCCTAAAACAGTAATTGGCTAACCCAAAACGAAGTTCTAAACCCACAACACCAAAACAAAAGATTCTTTTTAAAAGTTCATTCGGAAATTTATATTCCAATCCAAAATTAAATAAATTCAATTTCCCTACTTTTCCGGGCAACAAACAATCAAATGCCACTTTTAGAACATCCATCAAATACAATGATTCAAGCCTTCTTTTTTTTTTACACATTTCCCGGAAAACCCAAACCAACTTATAAGAAAAAACAAATTTTCCCAAAACCTACAAAATAAAAATACTCAATTTAAATTAAACAAATTTCCCTACTCGAACCATATACAAAAATTCTTAAAGCCATTTATAAAATGTAGACGGGTTAAGACTTTCTTTCATACTTTTAACCACCCTACAATAGGGGGCAAAAAGCCAAAAAATTTTTACCCTTATAAAAAAACTATTCTTGAATCCCTTTCACCTCATTCACGTCGATACTCAGAAAAAACTGCAAATTCCCCATCCAATTTATCTAAAACGATTATTAACATTTGGTTAACCTAAAACTGAAACACGGGGAAAAAAACAGGTATCAAATTTTTCTATCACATGAAAAAAATTCCAAAAAACAAAAAACCCACTATCCTTACGTCAACAATACGGATAACTCCCGAATAGCAGTAAAAAGGGGGAAATTTCTCGACTCATCAATTCCCATGAAAAATCACACAAAAAACACTTCCCTTCTTTTATTAGGGGACCCAAACTCCGGGGCAAAATGCCCTTTCAATTAATTCCGAATTTTGGGTCTCCAAGGGGGTGGCATGCCCATACGCAAAAAAATAACCAAAATCAAACAAAAACTTTTCCCTTTTTCTTTTAAACATCAGAATCTATATAACCAATAGATCCGTACCCTATATCTCGCAAAAAATCATAAAAAAGAAAAATGAGTCGATATATTTTTCCAAAAAAACAAAAAAAAACCAAAATAAAAAATAAATCAATCCTAACCCCCCTTTTAAAAAAAAAAAGAAATCTCATAAATACCAGGAAAATTGATTCCTATTTTATGGGATTCCCTTAATATTCCATTCCAAAATAGAAAGTTCAAAAATGTAATTTTTTTGGGGAAATTGGGTGCGGTTTTAAATTTATGATCGGCATAAAAAATAAAACCTCATTCTCATTCACGAGAATTTTTTTAAGCCTTTCATTTCTTTTCTTCATGGAATTTTAAATTTCCCCCAAAAATCCAATTTTTGCCTAATTTTTCTTCTATGATCATCAACCCCTATCAAAAAATATACCTTTTATATTTCATCCTTCAACAAGTTTATAAACATAAGGGCCCTTGTTGGGGAAAAAACCTTAAATTTTGGGAAATTTCCAAGGAAAAAAAAAAAAATAAAAAAAAAAAAAAAAATTTCCAACAAATCTTCAATTTCTTATTTATATTTCAACCTTTTATTCCTCATCCAAAATACATTAAAATTACAAAAGGCATAACAATTTTTCTTTATTCTATTAACACTACTCTAAGTTTTTTAAAATCTCAAACTTTAATAACTATTTTTTGTACTCCAAATTTCATTTATCTCCTACCATTATTTTTTAAAACCAAAAAAATACTCTAAGAGGCTACTTAAAAATTAACTCAGGGGTCAACCTCTTCATTTTTCAGGGTTTCTCTCTATATTTCCCCGGGGGAAGACACTTCAAAAAATATGAAGGGTCTTACAATACACAAATTATAACTCCCAAAATTCCAAGCCTTTATTTCATTAGAATTTTAAATTTTCCCCCCAGCCCTTCTCATCAGGGACTCCTACTATATAAATCTTTTCTTTCGAAAATTCCACCTCTCTACTATCTCAATTTTGGAATTTCAAAACTCCAACATCAAAAAAAATCTATCCCCACTCGACCAGAATAATTTTTTACTTTTCAAAAAACAATTAAAAAAGCACAAACAACAATCCTTTATATTAAACAATCCATTTTGCAATTGGTATTGGAATTCCCCTACAAAAATCAAAATGACATACAAACTTAATTTCTGGGTGTAGATGCTACATATTGGGGTCTCTCCTCAAACTACATTAAATAAACATCCCCCACAAAAATCACCCAAGTTTCACTCATCTATAACAATCAAACATTTTCATTTCTCAATCTTTCTATTTGCCCACAACCAATCGAAAAATTAAAAAAAAAATCATTTTTCACACCACTGAGAAGGTTTTCCGAAAATTAAGGGTTATAATCCTTTTTAAAACATCTCCCTTAAAATAACGGAAGGGACACAAAAAAGAAATTTATTTCTTTTTCTTTTTACACTTAACCGAGAAAAAATCCCCATCACGGTTTTTAATGGGGAAAAAATTGATGAATCCTCTTTTCGACTCTACTCCCCAATCGTTCTTTTCTTTTTTTACTTCCAAGTGCTTCACTTCACCATCAATTTTTGATATTCCTTTTATTTTTCATCAAAAATCTCTTCTCTGGGAAAACCTACTATTCTTACATAATTAATCCATGCTATTACCCAACAACTAAACTATGCTTCATATTCCAATCAAATCGGGAAATTTAATTTTTTGGAATCTTGTTGGGGCTCAATTTTTTTTTCAACATATAACTTATATCTTCTATAACTCCATGAATTAAATTTCTCATTATTATTTGGCAAATACCGGGAAATAACATCAATTAGCAGGGTTATACACGAAAACCTTTTTTGGGTCTTCTTACCTATTTTCTTATCCCTAGGGGGTCTTCCTCCACTAATTTTTCAAAACCCATTTTTTCTTTAATCACACAAACTTTTTTTTTTTCAAAAACCTTACAGCTTTTTCTATCACATTATCTAAAAAATCCAATTTTTAAACGGCAAACCCAAAAAATAACACTCACCTCAAATTATAAAGATCCCCTTAGACAAACAATTCCATCGAATTATATATTTAGTGGTACCTTTTTCATACCCGGGAAAATAATAACCCAAATTAAATTCAATTCTCAGGATACCCTTTTTTACTTCTAGAATCATTTCTTAGTTCAAGATCCCTCTTACTAACAGGAATCAAAGAATAGTAGATCTGTTTCCGCCGGGAAAGGTGCTAGGTTCTGAACCTTATAATCTATAATCTGAATGATCGAGTCCGATTCCATGATTATAAGTTCTTCATACCGAACCGGAATAGGGGTTCTATAAATTCTCATTATGAGAAGGGGTTCATTCGAGCGTATCTAATAGATACATATTTTTACAAATGGATCCGTAGCGATCGTTACATGCCATTTCGATTAGGATAGGCGTAATCGGACCCGCCTTTTTCAAATATCTAACCTTATTTGGATTATTAGACCCTATTCAACTCTTTTGGGCTTCTATTGAATCGAGAAATAGGTTTGATTGTCCACCTTTCGCTTTATATAATATTAATATATACAAGGTCACCTCCGGGATAATTCAAATCGAAGCAATCGTGGATTTTTGTCCGAGCTTGGCCTAATATGACATGACCAATCAATAGAAATACTCCAACACTCCACTTGTCATATATACCATACATCACACTAGATAGATATCATATTCATGGAATACGATTCACTTTCCGATGCCTTGGTGTGAAATGGTAGACACGCGAGACTCAAAATCTCGTGCTAAAGAGCGTGGAGGTTCGAGTCCTCTTCAAGGGCCATAATATTGAAATACTCAATTGAATGAGCAATTCAATAAAGATCCACGATCGAGTCGAAATTGATATACCGTGAGGATCTTGGAAATTGAATAAGTCGGCAAGCGGATCACGAAATCTTGGCGATCTTCTATTACAAATGAATGGAGAGTCCGCTTTGAAACGTCCGCCCTGCACCCACCCTCCGCTCAACAGGATCACACAAGGGTAGATTGATACAATAGAAACCTCTGGTAAAATGCCGCCCGAAACCCACCGATAGAGTACATTACATATCCGTTTTCGGGATTTGACGACTTACCCATCAGTGACTTTGGCACCGGACGTCCCAAACTTGGTACTCTCGGATCGGGTTGAAATACAATACTAGACGCCTGTTTGGCATTCAGCCTTCTTCACCATTCAGGGCCTATCCGAAAGAGAATACAGGTACTTTCTTGGGTCGAGAATAGTAACAACACTTCGACAAAACACTCGAATTAGGCCTCGGTCAACTGAATGTGTATTATCCATATAGGTGAGTCTTCCAATTGAAGACGATCATCGACCTGAACGAAGAGAAAAGTCTACTATTTTATTTAGTTATACAGTAAACTTAAACCAATGATTCGTTAATTGGAGCAAGATAGCAACAACCATTTCATCCGACATGCGTATTGTTTGATTTTCCAAAGGATTTCCATCTTTCATTAATGGAAATTTTTTGATGTAGGAGTAATAGCTCGGTTATTCGCTGTTCAAAAATTCTTGTTTAGGCAGTTCATACCATCCATACATAGTGTTTTGATCTTAGATACATTCTTCCGTGTGCATATTGCTCCGTGGAGCTAAGGTCCAAAATATAGAAGAAAGAGTGGTTTCAACGACTCTACCACTCAGTCAATTCTGTCCAGTTTTTTTTTTTTTTTTTGGGGGGGGGGGGGGGGGGGGGGGGTTTTGGGGGGGGGGTGTTTGTATCCCTATTTCGAGCGGCCACATATTTTTCCGGCTCCAAATGGAAACCTTTCTACGTTCCATGAATCCGATTTCATTTACATCCGGGAAAAGCCATCTTTTTTCTCAACAATGTCTTTGTCATTTGAACCAATAGCCTTCCGTTAGATAGAACATATTTGAAAAATTGATAACTCTCGTATGGAATTTAGAAGCGGACAAATCCATTAGATAATGAACTATTGTTCTAAGCATCCGGGCGATTGAAACAACAATTCGAAGTGCTTTCCTTTGCGTATTCTTGATAAACCAGCGTTTCTATAAAGATTAGGGGGATCTCTTGGGAATAAGAAGCCCCTTGACATCGTCTTCATCTGCAAAGATTCTCGATGTGAAAACACAGAGACAAAGGGCTGATCTTTGAATAGGAAAAAGAGTGAGATCTGCAGGTCCCAAATGAAATGGCTTATCGAAAAAAGCTTGTTTCTTTGGAGATCTATCTCGTGTCTGGTTACTGCATGGTTTCCACTCTGCAAGAACTCCGAATCATCTCTTGAAGCTCCTCCTTTTCATCATAAATGATCCGCTTGCCCCAAATGACCTGGCCGGGGGGGGTTGGGGGGAGGGGGGGGAGATTCCCAATTCAATGGTCCTTCGATACAATCAATAGAAGCCCCAAGGGCGCCATATTCTAGGAGCCCAAACTATGAGATTGTAATAATTCCTCCTCGTATCTTTTGCGGGCGAGGACTCCTTCTCCTTCCCCTTCTTCAACTCCGATTTCGTATTTATCCATAGAGAAATCACTGAATCAACGATAGAACAAGATCCGTATTGCAAACATATCTTAAAGGATTCCTTGGTTTGGGCCGAAGAAGCAATTCACTCGACATTATCAAACTGACTGCAAATCTTTTTCTGTTCCGCGAGATCCCACCAAGCGCCTTCTATTCTAATAGGCCATGAACTAGATCAGAATCATTCTCAATCGATCCATAGAATTGATCCCGTTTTTTCATCGGATCCGGGTAGAGACCAAAGAGGTCTTGAGCGATCCAATCCGGCAGAACAACTCAAAAGATAAAGCAGTATCGTTAATTTCTATCATGCTCGATCCAAGTTCGAAGTACCGATTTGGACAAAAAAAGAATTTCCCTTCGTTTACATGATTTCCTTCTCATATAGATAGATATAGGAGCTATGGGCATTACTTAAGAAAATACATTTTGTGCAACAGCCCTTCCTATCTGAGTAGAATAAGGATACCCATTGATCCTGAACCGATCTTACCTGGGATCGCAAATCCCAAGTTTGTCTATGAAGAGCAGATCTAATTGTATTAGTGTCAAAATTGATTTCTCTGTGTAATACTAAACGATAGGGCCTCATTGGTAATGCAACAAGATCTCGTACATTGGGAACCCATGGTTAATGGACCCAATCCATTATATGGAACATTTTCTTTTCCAAGTGAAAATCCCCAAGTATATGAAAGGGTGAAAAGTGCTTTCGTTGTTGTGGAATAAGAAGCCTCGTATCTTAATGCATGTATTTAATTTATTCGGAGCTATATAGCTGGATCCCTTTTTGGGAATATGAGACGAAGCAATAACAAGAATATTTTTAGGTACATCTTCAAAATCCCTGGAGAGATAGTTCACCAATAGACCGAGGATAAAGTAATTCGACTCATTCACATCCAGACATGAATGTATGGAATCCATATTATGCAAGGAGACATTGCTTTTTGCTAAATTCGAATTGAAGGGTGATAAAATCGGTCTATTTCCGGCATCATATCCATAGTTAGCGCATTCCATAGTTTAACTCCAGCTCCGTATCAAGGTCACGATCAATATCGTCACTATCCCAAATCGTCACTATCCCAATACGATATCATCAATAAGAAAACCTTTTGGCTTTTATCCAGGGAAATTGTTCAGGGGGGGGGGGGGGGGGGGGGGGGGGGGGGGGGGGGGGGGGGGGGGGGGGGGGGGGGGGGGGGGGGGGGGGGGGGGGGGGGGGGGGGGGGGGGGGGGGGGGGGGGGGGGGGGGGGGGGGGGGGGGGGGGGGGGGGGGGGGGGGGGGGGGGGGGGGGGGGGGGGGGGGGGGGGGGGGGGGGGGGGGGGGGGGGGGGGGGGGGGGGGGGGGGTTTTTTTTTTTTTTTTTTTTTTTTTTTTTTTTTTTTTTTTTTTTTTTTTTTTTTTTTTTTTTTTTTTTTTTTTTTTTTTTTTTTTTTTTTTTTTTTTTTTTTTTTTTTTTTTTTTTTTTTTTTTTTTTTTTTTTTTTTTTTTTTTTTTTTTTTTTTTTTTTTTTTTTTTTTTTTTTTTTTTTTTTTTTTTTTTTTTTTTTTTTTTTTTTTTTTTTTTTTTTTTTTTTTTTTTTTTTTTTTTTTTTTTTTTTTTTTTTTTTTTTTTTTTTTTTTTTTTTTTTTTTTTTTTTTTTTTTTTTTTTTTTTTTTTTTTTTTTTTTTTTTTTTTTTTTTTTTTTTTTTTTTTTTACTCGATTGGGGAAAAGTATCTCTCTCCAAAAAAGCATGTTTTTTTTTACCGCCGCACAAAGAAAAATTTTGTTGCAATGAACAAGATAAGAGGAATTCCCATACGTAAAATCATAATTTTTGAACGGGCCTT
>JBBMOL010002978.1:0-19412 GCA_037954665.1 Laguncularia racemosa
TGGTCTTGCACCAACACTTTGGCTTTATGAAGAAATGCTCAAAAAACCAACCATAACCAGGGTAAATCATAAACTCATCCTACAAAGTGGAGCCCCCATCCCTTTCCCCCCATGTCGATGATATCCTACAAACTAACCAGGAGTTTGAATTTGCCCCTTCCACACCCAAAGGGCCTTTTGGGGAACAAAACAATGCATTTATTTGGTTAGCTAAATAATTCACAGGGGGAAGGAATAAGATGGGAGGGGAATTTTTTAAATTTATTATTTTTTTTGTATATATAATGTCCTTTAAACAATCAATTGATGCATTTTCATTCTGAATAATTTTCTATGCATTCTATTTGAAGAAATTTTTAGCATTTACCCTTAACTTTGCAAGGTATAGATGTGATATAAATTTCGTTTGACGTTTCCAAACTAATACAAACCCACGAATGTGTGACGAAACCCAATACCAATACTTTCGGAATTGTTACCAAAGATCCCAAAACCCCCTAAGTGGAAACCGCGATCCGTTTCTATAAGCGATAAGAACCTTGGTAAAATTAAGACCCCACAATCGAGATAAAGCCGTTTGATAAGTGGGGATGAACCCACGGAAATAAAATCCGATAAGTTTAGTTTGTTCTTTAAAGAACCAAAAGGGGAATTCCTAAAAAGTGTTTAAAAATTTCAATGTTGATATCCTTACTATCTGTTCTAAACCCAGGGTTTTATACGGGGGTTTACAATTGTACAATAAACCCCAAAAAACAACTTTCACTTCAATAAGTTGCTAAAAATAACAAAAAAAACATAAAGGCCAGCGGTTAGACATAAGGGCCCGGCGGCCTTGAGCCGGGTTGGCATACAGGGCCGTGTACTTCTGACGTGTATCTTTTGTGGATTTTCTTGACCCCATAACAGCCGTGCCTTTTGGCTGTGTATATGACCGTGATGTTTCTGTGTAACCTTGGTTCCTACACGGCCGGCCTTTTTAAAGACCCCCTCTTCACCCCGTATCCCTATGACTTGTCAAGAGCAAAGGGCCTTCCCTGGGTTGTTTCAATCCTTTCAACTTTATGATTGCTCCAATCCCTTTCCGCTTTTTAGGACATCCTTTATCAAACCCCTTAAGTGCTTCCTTTAATCGTTTGCTCGATTTCTTGTGACCCGGTCCGGTGGCACTTCAAGAGGTCCCATTCCTTCTTCCGGGTTTGGGTCCATCAGGGCCACAAGAGTACAATATTACAACTTCAAAAATTTGAAAAAAAATTAACAAAAGGGCTAAAGAAATTTTAAAATTTATACAAAATTCTCAAAAAAATACAAAATTTTAATTAAATGCAAAAGAATCGCAACCTCCATGGGGTTCCCCCTTCTAATACGTTTAAAAAAAAAGTCGATGAAGTGGTTGAGACTGGTAATTATGCATCACAAATGTAATGTGTAATGTATGAAATGTTATTGGGTACTTCTTTTACTATTATGCTCGTGTACACATTCTTCTATTTTTTCCCCAAATAACCCCCCCCGCCCTACAAAAGGGGCAAAGTCCACATGATTTAATCGGGACACACCTAATGTTCGTCTACATAGGTATCTTTTTTAAGTCTCCCCTTAAGCGAAGTGAGGGGGTGTACTAATCCAAATCAAACTCTCGCCTATAGGCATGAAGTGTTTCCCCAAATGTCAACTCTTGATGATCCACTTGTCCCAAATCGGGTATAGGTGCATCTATGGGCCCTTTTGAGGTTACTGCATAAGTAGGGGAGCTGGAATTTTGAAATTTTTTCCCATTTTTTGAAAACTACATGTGCTATAGGCAAAGTCAATAATGTGTTTTCGACCCCCTCCCCTTAACTTGTCTGACAAAGACTACGTGAGAACTCGAAAGTCTATCACCTACATAGTCGATGACCCTTGATTATACTTTTAAACTCCATTTATTGATTTTATTTGATTCATATTTGGTAAAAATTCTAACCCCTTTGCCATAATTCTTTAAATTTTCGAATACTTTTTGGGGAAGTACCCAAAACAGTTTTAGAAGCTTCTTATTAAAGTGTAAGGTAACCTCCCAAACCTCCTTTAAATGGAATTGTAGTTTCAACTAAGTTGGAGGTCATAACCCAAAAACAATAGCAATTTTTATGAGCCAGACCCTATATCCAATGAACATCGTTTAAATAGCTAACGTACAGCTTAATAATTTATGTGGTAAAATGAATCGGATCAAATGATTCCAATTCCCAGCAAAAAATAACGATAACAATCTAACAATCCAATTTTAAAAAACGATAACGAATAAGAACACAAAAAATCCTTTTAAAACCCTTATGAATATACGTACCAGCAAAAGAGGATTGTAGGGTTTTTTCGTATGAACAACAATCCCAAAAACCATCACTTACCCCCAATCCCACGGTTTTTAAGATAAATTGAAGGAAAAAAACCCCAAAGAGTCAAATTGTATTTCCAAGTTTTTAAAAGTCCCTTTGAGTTCCAAAAACAAAATAAAAGTTAAAAAAAAGTCAAAACAAATCGACTCAAGAAAACACCAGCCCTAAAATGAAAAGCCACCCGGGTTAAGACATGTAAAAACTGCCGCCAATTAGCTGGCTTTAATAGATAGGTACTGGGTTTGAAGATAGCTTAAGAAAAAGCTTTTCGGGCCTTAAAGGTCGGCTTAATGGCTACACCCCGACCTAGAGGTCGCCTATCTGACATCGTAGCCTTGAGGCCGATCTAAGAGGAAAGCCACTGGCCCTTTTTGGGGTTGGCCAAAAGGTGTTTACCTCACTCTTATTTTTTAATTCCCTCATTTAAACAATTTTTAAGAGTTGTAATTTGTTTCCTATCTCTCCTCAGAACCGGGAAGATTTGTCCCAAAATTGGGGTTCCCTGTTTTTTTGCGCATTTCTAAAACCCCCTAGATTAAAAATTTTTGGTTAAAATTTGTCTTTTCCCGAAGTCGGGTTTTTCCCCGAAGGTTTCTGAAATTTCCCGCATTTGATTCATCTATTCAGGTCGTTTCCCCGTCCCTTCCTCTTTCTAACAAAGACTTCCTATCATTAGCTTTTTTTGATCTACTCTGGGGTTCACGTACCTCATTGGTGACTAGGATTTTAAAAAAACCTGTTTACCATCTTTTGAACACATTGTTTTCAAAACCCATCATTTAGCACCATCTATCAGAAAACCCAATGTCAACCGTAATATATGTGATGCGCACATAAAAGAACACCAAAATCATTGCTTTTGGAATTTTTCCCTATTTTATTGGAACCAAAAACCCTCTGAGTGATTGCGACTATCTTGCTCACTCAACCAAATGTAATTCATAGGGCCCTTTGGGAAGGGTAGTGACTAGTTAAAAATTTATTCACTAATGTACAGTAAACTTAGTGCAACAATCCATCAATAAAAGGGTACAAAGATTCCCTTGGACCTTGGGGGACAGGGAATGGGTTTTTTCCCTCTACACGTCCTAAAATATCTAGAGATGTATCATTACCCTTGTAGTACATTAAAGCCTATATTGATCATTCCCTTTTGCCCTCATGTACTTCAGCATCGGCCCTCAAGTTTTCCCCTTTGCTTTCGATAAATCTTGGGCTCAAGTATTTTTTTTCCTTACCCCTTTATTTTTTTACCCCAAAAGCAGCCCATCACCCTTTTGTTGTGACACTGAGCATCATGTGTCCAAAGCCCTGATTTAAAGCATGGGTTGGGAAAATTTTTTTCCCCACTTGATGACCCCGATAATCACACCATGGTTTTTCCCCGGATTTTTAAATTTCCCCTATCGGGCCTTTTGTGCTAAAAAACCCCCGGAAAAACTCCCCACTTTTTTTTCCTCCCAACCCAAATTGCCCCTAAAAAACCCAAAAATAACCCCGCTTTTTTTGGGGGTTTAGAGTAAACCCTTTCCTAAAACCTTTTTTTTCAAAACCAAGTATGAATCTCACATCCCATCTCTCCTCCTTTTGGGCCCCAAACCTTTTTTCCCCCCAAAAGGGGCGGCTTCCCCGAAAATTTTAAATTTGCTTTTGACAAACCTTTCATATGGTCTTTTAATCTCACAGCACCAACCCCCCCTTTCCCCTTTTCCCCCAGCAAGGTACCCTCGTAGGTCCCTTCCAACAAAAAAGGGGCATCTCAATTTTACAACTCTAAACCCCAAAGGCGGTCAAAACCAGGGTTAAATAAATTTTCCCCCAAAAATTGCCCATTCCTCCCCTCTTTTAAGCATGTTCTATTTCCCCAACCCGTTGCCCCTGTTTCCTCCTTTGCCCCTTCTAAAACCCACAACAATTAAGGGGGTTCCCCTTTGAGGGGTGTTTTGGGGTTTTGCCCCCTATTTGGGGAAGGCCTTTGATGACCCATTTTCTAGATTAGCAAAAAGGGTAGTAAGTCCGCAACTATTCTTTTTCCCCGTTCTTTTTTCCCCTTTCAGCAAAAAACCCCCTACCCCCCCCCCTTTTCCCTGGTTTTGGGGCCTCTTTTCCCCAAAACCCCCCTTAACATTGTGGGCTCGCCATATTTAACAAAATTTGGGCCACTCAACACGGGGAATTTTTACAATCATAATCCCACACTAAAAAACCCCCAAAATTGGGGCCCCAAATTTTTCCCAAATTAAAAAACCTTGTTAAAAATCCCAACTAAAACCCCAGCAAAAAAAAAAATCACCCCGGATACTAACAACATTAACCCCGGGTTTTCTATAACATCCTCCCCAAAAATTTTAATTTAGAGTAAGAAATTTGAAAAACGGAACAAATTCTAAAACAAAAACCCCCAAAAAATTAATTTTAAAAATTTGGGGAAATAAATTCCCGAAAAACCCAATTTTGAAATCGCACAGCCAAAAACCAACAAACCCAAAATTGACAACCTTTTTTAAACCCCCAAATTTTAATAACAATTAAACAAAACCCAAAAAATTCCAATTAAAAACCCTAATTTTTAAAGGGAAATTTCCAAAGAAAACCCCCAATCTAAATTAGGCTTTGATCCCAAAAGATGTTTTGTTTAAAAAAATTTTCCCGGGAAAAAAAAGGGAATTCATAATTAAATCTAACAACCCCCAATTAAAAGAACGATAAAAAAAGAAACAAAAAAACCCTCCCCCCTTTTGGGTATCACGCACCGAAAAGTATTTTTTAACATTTTGTTAATATAAAACACCAAAACCAACATGGGTCACTTGCCACAATCTCACAATTGATAAAGTAAATTAAGAGTAAAAAACCCCAAAGACTCAAATTTTTTACTCAATTTTAAATGTCCATTCGAGTTCCAAAAATAAATATATAGTTTAAGGGAAAAATTTAAAACAAAAAACTCAAAAAGCAAACCCCCCCTTTTTTAAAGAAAAGCCGGTGGGTTAAAAGTACGCAGCCAAATTTAAACCAAAATTTTTGGTCCCGGCTTTTTTGGCTAGCTTTAATTTGATAAGCCCCTAGCCTTGAAGGCCAGAAAAGAAGAAAAGCTACCAGCCTTTAGGGCTCTTAAGTGGCAAAACTTTCTTTCTTAATGATTAACCTATCTCCCCTTTTCCCCGACCTTTTAAGGCTAGCCTAAAGGGTCCCCTTGGCCTTTTTGAATTTTATTCTTGTGTTTGAACAACGTTGTAAAAGTTTTTGATTTGATTTCCCATCAATAATCTGTTTCCTACTCAATCACAAAAGTTCAACTTCAAGATTGAGCTTTCAAAACCCCACAAATTTTAACCAACCCCTTTTTTACATCGCATATTTTTATGTACGAAGTTAAAGTTTTCTTTCAAAGGGGTTTTAAAAGACAAAACCGCCAAACCCCGCAGGAGGGCGCCAAACCAATTTGCTACTTCTTCAACACCGACTTGTGCCCCATGTCAATTTCCCTATAAGGCAAATTGGTTTTACAACCTTTAAGGTCCCCAACAATTCCTTTAATTTCCTCAAAAAAACCCCCCCCAAGTCTCAATCGTTTCCTAACATAAAAGTGAAAGCTAGTTAAAATTAAAGGGTTTTTGCCCCTTAATCCATAAGCAAATTTGCAACTTAAGAGTATACTTCCTATCAAAAAAGTTACATCAATGGTAATAGTTAGGGCTAAAAGGGAAACTCCCACACTACAATGGGGAAGCCTAAATTCTCAGAATACCCACTTTAGCGGGGAAACCCCCTCTACTCCACCCCTAGTTAATTCTGTTTTAGAATTTATATTTTTTTTTTCGTATTTGAAACTTAGGGAGTTTTTAATGTAAGACTTTTCTCCAAATTTCCCCTACACATGCTTATAGCCCCTTCCTTCCCCTCAAAAAACCCGTCTCTTGCTGATTTTTAAACCCAAAATTTCCCTTTTCGTTTAAAAAAACCATTCTGCTCCCTTCATATAAAAATTGTCCCCTAACAGATTTACAAATCAACAGCAAGAATATTGCAATCCAGCTGTGGGTCATCCTGACTAATCAGCGAGTTATTACCTATGTGTAGACCCTCGAATCTTGTCACTACGAACATGCTCTCCAACTTCTTCTTTCAAGCCCGAAGCCTCCATTTACAACTATTGTATCTTCCTAAAAAATAAATAGACCACACAATGGACTAGACTCTATATATTGAAGTTCCCAATGGTTCTTCACACGGTAAGCCTTCATTGCTTGAATCACATCTACTTTCGTTTTGAATCTCATTGCCGCTATAGAAATTGTCATTGCTGCTCAAACTACAGCAAATGTTAGTTTGCTCCTACTGTTGAGAACTGACACTATAGGGGAACGGTTACTACAAGCCCCAACACTTATGAGTCCTTAAACTTAAAAAAACCTAGATCATGTCCAAATACGACTCTACTAGGGATAACATCACACAAAAATCATTTAGGTGCTCCCTAAGGATTTGCCACTACAACCCCCTAAGTTGAGCTAAGCACAATCAATAATTACTTAATCACTTAAACCAATCCATTCAACTTAATCAAATTTAATACTTACAAACATAACAAGCATAAGAAAATAAACAAGTTACACATACCCGAAAGCTTAGACTTAAGTAAGTCAGTTCCTAAACTTAAAATAATCCATAATTTGTTAGAGCAACAATGATCTCTTCTTAGTACTAATCTAAGAATAATATAATTTTTTTAATTCTCTTAGTCTATTGAGTTTTCTAAGGTTTTACTATTGTTTAGGTTGCATGGAAATTTGTTTAATTAGAAAATAGATCAAGAAACAAAGTGTCTCTAAATATCAGTCATGTTTGAGGTTGTGTACTTTAGCACGATTGAGATACATGATTATGTATAGTGGCTATGTATCTTTTTGTAGACTTTAGTATTTTGGCATGCCTTGGTACATAGTTATGTAGGGTGGCTATGTACCTTTCTATAAGTTTTAACATTTTGGTATACCTAGGTACATTACCGTGTAGTTGGCCGTGTACCTTTCTATAAATTTTTCATATTTAACATGCCTAAGTACATGGGTGTGTATTTCAGCCATGTACCTCTCTATATACATGCATATTCTTGCATGGTAAAGTACATGGACATGTACTTAATCGTGTATTATGTTTTTCTTCACAAACCCTAATTCTTCTTTCCTAATTTATTCGTAAACTTAATTTCCATGATCCCACGTCTAATTGATTCTTAATATTTGTAAATTTCTAATGAGTTTTACATATTAGTAAACTTACTTGTTTAATTTCATGATTCAAACTCCTAATCACTTGATCTCCGTGCTTATTCTACGCTCGTTCCTTGATCCAAGTCTAATGGAATTATGTAGTAACATTAGTATAAATCCTTTATTCCATAATCATGAATATGAGTTCTGTCATAAAAATCCTTACCTTGTGTACTCGAATTGAACCTTGTTGTAATCCTTGTAGTCGCCTTTATGTACTCCAAAGACCGTCTAGTTTTCTTGTCTATCACTTTTCTCTATTACTATGCAAATGGCAAAAGGAGGAGCACTAAGTCAAAGTGGTGTTTATATACCCTAATTAGTAAAAAGACTAATTTACCTCCTCATCTGTTATTATATTTATTCTTTTGAACTTAACTTTATTTTATAATATATGTTAAATAAAATATTTTGTCCAGATATTTACATTCCACCCACCCACCCCCCCCCCCCCTTCCTAACAAAAACTTTCATCCCCAAAAGTACCTGATTCTAAAAGAGTTTTGAATATTTCTTCCTCATCTCTTCTTCCAATTCCCAGATCGCTTTCCATTCAATTTGGTTAGTCCATGATATCTTGATGTAGGGAATCACTCTTTGTTTTAGTACTTTTTCCTTGACATCCACTATATTGATTGGTCTTTCCACAAATGATAGTTTGGTTGTACATTTAAGGGCTCCAAGCTACTACCTAATACGAGTTTGATACAAATTTTCTTAACATGGATACATGGAATACGTTATGTACTCCAACTAAACTTAGTGGGAGAGCTAACCTATAAACCACTATACCTACTCTTTATAAGATTTCAAATGGGCTTACATATCTCGGATTTAGCTTCCCTCTCAAACTAAACCCGATCATCCCTTTAGTTGGAAAAAAATCTCAATAGAACCTTGTCTCCTACTTAGAAATCTAAGGGATGCCTTCTCTTATCTACATAGCTCTTTTCTTAGGACTGAGCTGTTTGTATCCTTTACCTTATCAACTTCACCTTGTCCTTAACCTCCTAAACCATTTTTGGACCCAACATCTACCTTTCTCCCATTTCATCTCAATGTAAAGGGGATCTGCATCTTTTTTCCATATAGAGCCTCATGAGGAGCCATTTAGATAGATGCCTAATGGCTATTATTATAGACAAACTCAACCAAAGATATATACTCATTCTTGTTATCACCAAAATCCAGTGCATATGTTCTGAGCTAATCTTCTAGAATCTATATGGTCTTCTCAGATTGTCTATCCGTCTAAGGGGGGAATGCAGTGTTGAACTGCAATTTAGTGCCCAACACTTTATGTAAGTTGTTTCAAAATCTATTTGCAAATCTTGTGTCTCTATAAAAAATTATGTTCATTGGCACTCTATGTAATATGACTATTTCTTAAATATATATCTAGGCCAGTTTCTCTAATTGTTATCCTACTCTAATAGGTAGAAAATGAGTAGACTTGATTAACCAGTCCACTATTACCCAAAAGGCATCCTACTTCTCTTTGGTATTTGAGAGGGTCGTAACAAAATCCATTGTCACATGCTTCCATTTCCACTTTGGTACTTGAAGAGGCTGTAATTCTCTAGCTGGCCTCTAATGCTCAATTTTGATCTACTAGCAAGTTGTGTATTTAGCTACATACTCCATTATCTCTCTTTCATATTCCTCCATAATAGTGACCTTTCAAATTCTTGTACATTTTGATGCTTCTAAGTTATATTGTATATATTAAGTAGTGTGCCTTTGTTATTATCCCCATCTTTAATTTCGCATCCCTTAGTACACATAATCTTGTTCCATATCTCAAGATTCCCTATATGTCCATGTTGAATTTAAGAGCCTTGCCCTATTCCATCCTACTCTTGATCTCTTAGATATCTTTATCTTTTACTTAGCTAGTCTTGATTTTGTTCATTAGGGTTAGTTATATACATAAAGAGGACATTCTTGCTCTCACTTCTTGAATTAAAATTTCTAACTCTAGTTTACTCATGTCATCCAATAACTCCCTTTATGAAGTGATGAGAGTAGCTACATTACTCTATTTCTTTCTACTGAAGGCATCTACTACCACATTAGCTTTTCTTAGATGGTATAGGATTTCCAAGCCATAGTCTTTGATTAACTCCAACCATCTTTTCTATCTCATATTTAGCTCCTTCTATGTGAACTGTACTTCAAGCTCCTATGATTAGTCAAAATCTTGCATTTTTTCCCATACAAGTAGTGCCTCCATAATTTTAAGGCTAGGACTACTACCACTAACTCTAAGTCATGAGTTGGGTAATTCTTCTCATAAGGCTTTAGTTGGTGGGATGCATATGCTATAACTTGTCCGCCTTGCATTAGTACATATCCTAATCATTGGCTTGAGGCATCATTATATATAGTGAATTCTTCCCCAGTCCTGGGTAATACCAAAACTGGTGCTGACATAAGCTTCTCCTTAAGTTTCTAGAAACTAGCTTCACATTGATCATCCCATTCAAATTTCACATTCTTTTGTGTCATTTTTGTGAGAGGAGTTACTATATTGGTAATCCCTCAACAAACCTTCTTTAGTAGCCTATTAGACTTAGGAAGCTTTTGATATCTATGACTGTCTTTGGTTTGTGCCAATTCACTATAGCTCTCACCTTTTCTAGGTCTATACATATCCCATCCTTGTTAACCACATAACTCAAGAAAACCACCTATTCTAGCAAAAATTCACATTTATTGAATTTAACATACAATCTTTCCTCTTGTAACCTGTCCAATACTGATGTCAAGTGCTCTTCATGTTTTTCATTGCTTTTTGAGTATATTAAGATATCATCTATAAAGGTGATTACAAATTTACCTAGGAAGTCCCTAAATACTCTATTCATTGAATTTGTGAATGTTGCAGGTACGTTAGTCAATCCAAAAGGCATCACCAAAAATTCATATTGCCCATATCTAGTCTAGAAAGCTATCTTTTGTATGTCTCCTTCTTTAATTCTCAACTAGTAATATCCCGATCTCAGGTCTATTTTAGAAAACACCTAAGTTTCCTGAAGCTAGTCAAACAGGTTATCTATCTTCAAAAAATGATACTTCTTGATAGTGGCCCTATTCAACTCTCTATAGTCTACACAAAACCTCATGCTTCCATCCTTTTTATTGAAACAAGGGACTGGTGCAACCTAGGGAGATACACTAGGTCTTATGAAACCCTTATCTTGTAGCTCCTGTAACTGTTTCCTCAGCTCTTCTAATTTAACTAGTGCCATCCTATATACCGGTTTTCATATTAATACCATACCCTATACAAAATCAATACTAAACTCTATCTTCCCGGCTGAAGGGTAAGCTAGGAAGGTCTTTTCGAAACTTATCTAGAAACTCTCTCACTATGGGTACCACTTCCAATTTGGTTCCTTCACTAGCTCCAGTAGATACAGCTGCCAGCATATTCTTTACCTACAACTCATAAGTTTGTAATCCAGTTGGTCTTTAAACTTCCAACTTATACTCAAAATAGTCTTCCCCAAGTATATTGAATTACATTACCATGTTGTGACAATCAATTATGGCATGGTATTCTGACAATCAGTTAACAACTATAATGATGTTAAATTCCACCATCCTTAATATCAAGAGATTTGCCGGCATCACCCTGCCCCGTATCTCTATTCCTACTCTTCTATAGATTCTACTTATCTTTCCTTTAACTCTTAAAGGAGTACTAACAGCCAAACAGATATGTCTTACTAATGGGATAGTGATGGGTGTCGAATCCAACAAAATTAAAACCTACTCCTAAACAATTATATAATTTGTATACAGCAGTGAGTAGGGTCGTATCCACAGGGATTGGTTAAATATATTTCTATTAAAAGAGAATAGAGAGAAAAAGAAGAATGGGGGTTTTGTTTGTAAATTGAAATAATACTAAAATCAAATAATAAAATTGAATAATGATGAAAGCCTAACCAAAGGAATCACTATAGTTTAATTCATAGAACTGATCATTGATGCAAATATTTTCTATTCTTTATCTAAGATAAACTGGTTATGGTTATTAACAAGATCTAATAACCTATCTCTCCTTAATTTCTTGATAATCAAAACAAGCTCTTTGATTATTTCTCTTATTGATTAAACAACCCTAAACAAGCTCTTAGGATTTAATCTATCAATAGTATTAAAAACAAGAGAGACTACCAATTCATGCCAGTAGATTATAAGATAAACTATTTAAACAAGATTATATATCTCCATAACATGAATTTGACTATCTATTCTATAATCAAACATGTTATTGTGTCACAGAAACTAAAACTATCAAACAATTACGGACCTGACGTACTAGTTGACAATATATTAACTTGCTAATTGAATAGAAGAGCTCTAATTCATACCAATCAAACAAGATAATAATAACAAAACATTCAGAAGATATATAAATACCTAAAAACAAATAATAGAATAAAAACAAATCAATTAGATCTCACAATTCTTGAAGAATTAAACTTTTGATGATCCTTTGGCTAGAAAATCTGTTTAGCCACACATGTTCATCCCAACGAAATCAAAGAGTGAAAAAAATATGAAAAGTCTTTGTTTCAGGTGTCTCTTGCTTTTCCTATTCGGTTTCTTCACTCCTCAACTCCCTCCTTATGGAAAACGAAGAGATATATATAAGAAAACCGAAAGATCTCCTGAAATGGCCAAACTTATCCATATACACGGTCTCGACTCACTATTATACACGGCCGTGTACTTTAACCATGTAAACTTCTGTTGGTTCTTCAAGCCAGATACACGGCCATGCTCTGGAAATACACGCCCATGTAGTTCCCTTGTACGCCGGCGGTGTAAATCCTTGACTTTGATCCAAATTGTAGATGACTTCTCTAAATCACTTGAATTAGCACTCTTGACTTCATTAAACCTGATTTATCACCATAATAAAATTAAGTATCATTTCCTTATGATTTCTATAAAATCAATAATAAATTAACACAATTCATACTATAAAGATTGAGTATAAAATGGCTCTATCAAATTCCCCCACACTTAAACTCTTGCTTGTCCTCAAGCAATTGAATCAAATCAATTGAGAAATCCGTCATAGATTATACAAAATTTCTTTTCATCATTTCAAGCATCTATTCTTTTATAATTCATGACTTGTAATTTTAATGTCTACTGCTCCAACCAAACTAGTTTCCTGTGATTAAATTACCATAGACAAAATTTAATAGCTAATCTAAACAAAACAAACTTTAATCCTCATGTTTAGCAAAAGAACTTTTATTCCAAAAGTAAATACTTAATCCAATAAGGAAAAACACCTAATTAAACTTCATTGGATATTAGCAAGTATATAATCTTTGCAACACAAAGCAAAAGCATATGGTATCTACTCTTTCCCTAGATTTTCTCCCTTTTATTATAAGTCTTATTTCATTCAATGATCTTTACATTCATATTCTTTTGATTTAATCAAGCATCTATTTTGACGGGTTTTTGCCCGCTTCTTTTTCATGAACATTCGCCTTTTCCACCCTTATCGTTATAGTCAGTTCATCGAGTCGGCAACATCCCGAACTCGTCACTCAAGTGACCGGGTTTTAAGATACCCCTATGGACTTTTCCTCACTCTAACATTCAAGTTTGAATACTCTTAACTCAATTACTTGAATCATTGGAGTAATGGCTATGCTTGATTCTTTTTTTTTTTTTTAAATAGAAGATCACTAAGGAGAAAGTTTCTTCTACCTCTTTCACTAAGTGTTATCATTGTTTCAAAAACAACTTCAAAGAGTATATAGTAACTAATTTAACCTAGAAGTAAACTTGTTTATTTTTCACTTAAGAACTCGACCTACTCTTAAACTTCCAATTCTAAAGCTAAATACAAGGTAAATTTGTTTCTTAAAGATTTCACTACTTAATTTTAACCAAGTATTCTAATCACAGCAGTAGGTGAGTAAAGCACTTGAACAAGTCAATTTCACATTTTGTAGATACTTATTACAACATTTAGTACAATCTCCAAATTTCATGAAAATTTTGAAAAATTTGGCTTAAAATTTGCCATATAATGCTTAAGGACAAACATTCAAAGTATAATGCTTAAGGACAAACATTCAAAGTATGAGTCAATTCTTTATTCTCTATATTTTATTATCCTCTCCCCCACACTTAGTTTGAACAATGTCCGCACTGTTCCTAATTCAGCACAATTAAAGAGGAATTAAAAACATAAGGAACATTAGAGAATAAGAGAAAAGGAATGCTGGTACTTCCCTGGTATAAAGTGTAAAGTGATTGGAGTTCTCCCCTTAAGCACGAGAGAGTGTCATCTGATGATATATACCCTTTCTACAGCTAATCAAAAGAAAAAAAAATCAATACAAAACCAAAATAAAATAAATTGAATTTTTTATTTCTTTTTTACATGGGTTGCCTCCCATGAAGCGCCTTTCTTTAACGTCTTTGGCTAGACGTTCCTGGTAATTAATCACAATACTCGAGGTAAGTTAAACTGGTTTCTTCAATATTACACACTTGAAATCCTTCATAAAAAGGTTTCAAGCGATGACCATTGACTTTGAAAGTCTTACCAGTTTCAAGACTTGCGATCTCAACTGCACTATGTGAAAATATGTTAGTGATAACAAAAGGACCAACCCACCGTGATCGTAGTTTTCCAGAAAACAACTTCAATCGAGAGTGATAAAGTAATACTTTTTGACCTATAGAAAAATTCTTTCGAGAAATCATTTGATCATGAAAATCCTTTGTTTTTTCCTTGTAGATTTTAGTACTCTCATAAGCTTCTCTTCGAATTTCCTCAAGTTCTTGTAATTGAAGTTTTCTGTGCTCACCAGCCTCATCCATTTGCATGTTACATTGCTTTACAGCCCAATATGCCCTATGTTCCAACTCCACATGGAGGTGACACGGTTTTCCAAATATCAAACGGTAAGGAGACATACCTATAGGGGTCTTGTAAGCTATCCGGTAGGCCCATAATGCATCTTCAAGTCTTATACTCCAATCCTTCCTGCTTGGATTGACAATTTTTTCCAGAATAGACTTGATTTCTCGATTTGAGACTTCTGCCAATCCATTGGTTTGAGGGTGGTATGCGGTGGAAGTGCGATGAGTGACCTTGTACTTTTTAAGCAGAGTTTCCACTACTCTATTACAAAAGTGTGTGCCACGATCACTGATAAGAGCCTTTAGTGTCCCGAACCTAGCAAAAATATGAGATTTGACAAAATCTACAACAACCTTGGCATCGTTAGTTCGGGTCGCTTTGGCTTCCACCCACTTTAAGACATAATCCACAGCAAGAAGGATGTAAACATTACTGAAAGAAAGAGGAAAAGGACCCATAAAATCAATACCCCATATATCAAATATTTCATAAGCAAGAATAGGGGTAAGTGGCATTTGGTCTCTATGTACTAAGTTGCCAACTTTTTGACATCATTCACAAGACTTACAAAACATATAAGAATCATGAAACAAGGTAGGCCAAAACAACCCACACCCTAACACTTTTTGAGCTGTCCTCTTAAGGCCAAAATGTCCACCACATGCATATGAGTGACAAAATTGTAAGACAGAAGGAATATCATCTTGAGAAATACACCTTCTAATGATTTGATCAGCACAATGTTTCCACAAATACGGATCATCCCATACATAGTACTTAGCATCACTTTTAATATTATCTTTTTGAGCCCTAAACAAATCACTTGGTAGTGTCTTAGTAACCAAATAGTTGACAATATCAGCATACCAAGGAATTGTCTTTTGGATAGAAAAGAGATGCTCATCTGGAAAATCATCTTGTAGTGGTATTGACCCTTCATTGATAAGTATTCTACTGAGGTGGTCGGCAACTAAGTTTTTGGAGCCTTTCCTATCGCATATTTCCAGATCAAACTCTTATAATAAGAGTATCCATCGAATAAGTCTTGGTTTCGCCTCCTTCTTCGCGAGCAGGTACTTGAGAGCTGCATGATCAGAGTAAACAATTACCTTAGTACCAAGTAAATATGATTTGAATTTTTCTAAAGCAAAAACAACAGCCAAGAGTTCTTTTTCCGTTGTGGAATAGTTGCATTGAGCACTATCCAATGTTCTGGAAGCGTAATAAATGACGAGAAGCTTTTCCAACTCTTTGGCCGAGAACAGCTCCAACTGCATAATTGCTCGCATCACACATAATTTCAAAGGGAAGGTTCTAGTCAGGTGGTTGAATGATTGGAGTAGAAGTTAACTTATCCCTCAATGTGTCAAAAGCATGCTTGCAGGCCTCATCGAACTCAAATGCCACTTCTTTTTGCAGCAATCTACATAAGGGCTGAGTAATCTTGGAAAAATCCTTGATGAAACGTCGATAGAATCCTGCACTTCCAAGAAAAGAGCAAATTTCCCGTACACTTACAGGGTAAAGTAGAGATTTAATCAATTCCATTTTAGCTTTATCGACTTCAAGTCCCCTAGAAGATACAATATGGCCTAGAATTAGACTTTGTTCAACCATAAAGTGACATTTTTCATAGTTCAATACAAGATTCTTATCTATACATCTTTGAAGCACTTTTGTAAGGTTAGTCAAACATGAATCAAAAGAGTTACCATAGACAGTGAAGTCATCCATGAAAAATTCTATGATATTCTCCACATAATTTGAAAATATACTAACCATACACCTTTGGAATGTGGCTGGGGCATTGCAAAGCCCAAAAGGCATCCTTTGATATGCAAAAGTACCGAATGGACATGTGAAAGTAGTCTTCTCTTGATCTTCCGGCGCCACTGGAATTTGATGAAAACCTGAATAACCATCAAGACAATAATAGTGAGAATGGCCAGCCAAACATTCAAGCATCTGATCAAGAAAAGGAAGAGGGAAGTGATCTTTTCTAGTTGACGCATTCAACTTCCTATAATCAACACAAACCCTCCATTCATTCTGAACACGAGTAGGAACTAACTCACCATTAGAGTTTTCAATCACAGTTAAGCCCGTTTTCTTTGGAACAACTTGTATTGGACTTACCCATTTGCTATCGGAAATTGGATAGATCATACCTGCATTAAGAAGTTTCAAGATCTCTTTCTTAACTACTTCCATCATAGGCGGGTTCAAACGGTGCTAAACTTCTCTTGAAGGTTTGCAATTATCTTCCATTAATATCTTGTGCATGCATGTGGAGGGGCTTAGTCCTTTGATATCAGCTATGGACCATCCAATGACTCATTTGTACTCTCTCAACACCCGAATCAACTTTTCTTCTTCTAAAGTACTTAGTTTGTTAGAGACTATCACAGCAAGAGTCTCATTTTCTCCTAAGAAGATGTACTTTAGATGTTCGGGTAAGGGTTTTAATTCCAACTTTGGTGCCTGCACAATAGAGGGAAGAAGTCTTGTGTTAGAAGGAGGTAAATTAATGTAGGACACACCATACCTGATAGGTTTTAACGATTCCAGCTCACAAATCATGTCTTGCAAATCAGAGGAATATTACAAACTTCTCCTTAAGAGTTTTTAATGCATTAATAGTAAGACTCTTATTAAGTGCAATTTTCAACTCATCATCGTCTATCAAGTCAAATGTAGCTTGTGTTAATGGGTCAATAACATCCACAACAAAAACAGGAGAGTTATCACTAGGATATTTCATGGCATCATAAATGTTAAATTTAATCACTTCACCATCAAATTCCATAGTGAGGGTACCGTCATGTACATCAATTTTTGTCCTAGATGTCTTAAGAAATGGTCTCCCTAATAATATCAGTGATGAATTATGAGAATCATCATTTTCCATGTCAAGCACATAAAAATCAGTAGGGAAAACCAACCCATTAACTTATACTAAAAACATCTTCTAGAACTCCCTCAGGATAAACATTAGACCCGTCAACAAGTTGAAAAATAACACTTGTTTCCTTCACGGACCAACATTCAAACATTGATAAATAAACAAAGGCATGACATTGATCGAAGCTCCTAGATCACACATGGCTTTAGCGATTCCAAGATTACCTATTTTGCAAGGAATAGTAAACATACCTGAGTCCTTACATTTAGGAGGAAGCTTCTTCTGAAGAATAGCTGAAACATTCTCACCCACACTAATCTTTTCATTACCTTTCAGCTTTCTTTTGTTAGTGCACAACTCTTTGAGAAATTTAACATAGCGAGGTACTTGTTTTATTGCATCAAGCAAAGGAATATTTACCTCAACTTTGCGAAAAGTGATGAGATCCATGATGAGAGCCAAGCCGGAAGAAGAAATGTGGATCCTCTTGAAGTGCTGCCTGGACCGATCACAAGAAATCGAGCAAAACGATTCAAGGAAGCACTTAACGGGTTGATAAAGGTTGTCCATGAAGCCGGAAAGGATTGGAGCAATCATGGAGTTGGAACGGATTGAACAACCATTAGAAGACCCTTGCTTTTGTACAAGTTATACTGGACACGGGTTGAAGAGGGCGTGTATTTTCAAGGCACGGCCGTGTATGGAGTCAAGAAAATCCACAGAAAGATACACGGCTAAAGTACACAGGCGTGTATGTTGCCAGAAGTTGCACAGAAAGATACACGGTCAAAGTACACGGGCGTGTATGTTGCCAGAGATTGCACAGACAAGTACACGGCCAATGTACACGGCGTGTACACAGGCCGTGTATCCCCTGTCGGCCAGCTTGTTCTATTTCGCGTTTTTTATGTCACTTAACTAAACTACGTCGTTTTGGACTTGTTTTTACACGAATTGTAACCCTAGTATAAAAGCTCCTAGGGTTTAGAACAACAGAGATTAGACATCATTGAACATTAAACACTTTTGAGAGGCACCTCTCTTGGTTCTTCAAGAACTTAATTCGAACATATCAGATTGATTTCTGTGGCGTTCATCCCGACTTATCAATCGGTTTTCCATCCCGATTGTGGCGTCTTCACTTTATACCAAGGTTCTTGTCTCGCTTATAGACAACGGGTCGCGGTTTTCCACTTTAGGTGTTTGGGCATCTTAGGCAACGAATTTCCGAACGTATTGGTATTGGGTTTCGTCACGGGTTGGCATTTTTCGTATCAGTTTGGTATCAGAGCTTAGGTTTGTCAAAACATCAAGTTCGGTTGAGGAAGGTAATATCAAAAACCCTAACTCCAATCGTTCATATCCATTGTTAGCATTCAATTCCGCAATATTAATTGTCTTTTGATAGTGTAGTATTTACTAGTTGATTGTAAAAAAAAAGAAAAGTAAAAAGTCACGACAAAAAAAAAGAAGGGAAAAGAAAAGAAAAGAGAAACGTGATCAAAAGCCAAAAACAGAGACAAAAAAAAATCGGATAGAAAATAGAGGAAAATTTTACGAACCCTAGAGTTGGTTTTGAATTCTACGGAAGGAAATTGGTGTAGTTCGGGTTAGTTCCAAGAGAATTGAGAAGAGGAAATTGGTGAGTGATATCATCATTGTTTGTGAGAATACACGAGTGACTGTGTGATATCATCATTTGACGAAACACGTAAGGGAGTGTATCGTGAGGTTTGATCATATATATATTTATGTTGTACTAATCTTTTCTGCAGGAACTATGTCGAGACAACATTCTCCGGAAGGTGAGAGGGGAAGGTTTGATGCTAGGTTAGTAATTGAGGCATTGAGGGTGAGAAATGAAGAGGATGTTCCAAAAGGGAATGGAACAAAATTCATGAGACGGTAGAGCAAAGACTAGAGCAATCCACAAATGT
>JBBMOL010002979.1:0-19410 GCA_037954665.1 Laguncularia racemosa
ACAACCACTATCCCACCCATTTCCACTAGCTTACACCACTATCACCAGTACTACCTCATAGCACCACAACAATGACAATGGAAATCGAATACCTAAATTACTTGCAAGCACACTATGTCATCAACTAATAAATAAATGGCATAGAGTTTGAATATCATCTTTAAGGGAATTATGACAACAATTACTAAGTCTTATGTAGGTCTCATATATCTAACAAAATCAAACATGTGCTTGAAACTAAATATAACTAAAGATCTAAATAATAAGAAAGATAAAGTTTTGACAATAATGAAACTAAAAGGGATTCATAATTTCATGTAGTACTCAACTTTATGAACTTATGAACTGCCAAATGGTTTTCAAGAAGAAAACTTAAGGATTTCAATTGTTCACATAACAATTGATAAAATCAATAATTTAATTCTTGTTAAGCATTTTTAATTTCTAAAACCACATAAGAACTTAAGAACTAAAAATTGAATATAAAACAACTTGGTATTCTCATCTAAAGTAATACCATTGTTACCAAAATTGGCTAATGCGGAAGAGTTAAGAATTACAAGTTATGGAATACTTGAATCATTAGACACATCAGAAGTAAAATAAACATAGGAACTGGAAATAGTGGAAGGAGTAGTCAAATTCGAAAGCTAGATATTAGATGTTGTTTGGAAACAATACCAATTAGGTTTGGAAGGGGTTAAAGATTGTTGAAAACCATTAAAAAGAGTTGGAAATTACTAAGGAGGCATAGTTTTAAAGTTCAACTTTGAGGCTCATAACTTTTTACTTATGAGGAGTTGTGGAACCCATAATATATCAATGAAGATTGATTTGAGTCTACCTTAAGCTGGAGCAAATATTACACCATTAGGTTCATTTTTTATGTCAAATTATGAGTTTTTGTTACTTGTCGGAGCAACAATGAATCTTATCTAGTTTTAGGAAAGTGTATCTAGTTTGATTTAATTTCCTACTTTTTTATTTAGTTTTCTTAATAATTTTAAGGTTATTGAGTATATAAATATGCTATGAATTGTGTAATAGAGAGATTATTATCAATAATACAATTATTTTTTACCTTCATATTATGTGTGATTAGCACAATTAATAACTCACATCTAAGATGTTATTAGTAATTTGCTAACCATTTTTCAAAATTAGTTGTATTAAGACAAATTGTACTTGAAACCAAGTAGTAATAACCCATTAGTTTTAAAAACCATTGTCATGCCCTATGGTGTACCTTAGTCATAATATCCTCCAAATATAACACAATAGATGTTAGTTGAACACTTAGCTAATAACAGGCCCATGACATACAAAAGGCATCTATCAATTGAATGGTCTTACTAATCAAAGGGAACCAATATATATTCAAGTGGATGAGCTCCTAGGTTTGCCTATCTCCTAAAAGTACAATAACTAACATCAAGTGTTTAACATTATCCAAAGAGTAAATATGATACAACTCGATAACAACATAGGTGTCAATTAAGGTTGATAACTCATGTTTATAATCTATGTTCTTATTAGGTGTAAATAGGTATGTGTATGAAAGCCATAACACATAATATAACTTATTAATCGGTGTTTGAAAACTTAATCCCATAAATTGACCCATTTGGTCACGTTTTTGTATTTAGATTGAACCCTTTATTGATTAAAAAAGTTCTAAAATAAATATGTCAGAATTGTTGAGTTTGTATTCAAAGAACATGTTGCCGATATTGTCTTTAATTTACTAAACACTATATATGAAAACTATAAAAATATTCACAAACACAACCTTTTCTTTTTTAAGGCTAAAAATAGGGGCAAGTCCATCAAAAAGTAATAGCTCAAGAATTAGCTATGTGATTAAGTCCAAATAAAAATTTATGGCATGTTGCTTTATGAGGTTAATGCACAACATGCCACGTTTTCTTTTTTTCCTTTTATTAGTATATTGGTGTCACATTAACAAAGAAAGAAATTAACTAATTCAAGTGCTAGTATATAGCAATTGAATGGAGCATACTAATTGACAATTTACACTAACTTTCTTGTTGAGAGAGGAGAGAGAGAGAGAGAGGAGAAAACATATATAATTAAAGAATCGGATGAAACATATTTAGCTCTCAATTTTTACTTACTATTTTATATAAGCTGTTATTGTTTTATTTTTTCTATTTCAATCCTCAACATTCGCAACTTTAACAAAAATGGTTTCCTCTTAACTCTATTAAGTTTTCCCTTCATTTTTTACATGTATCAACTTCTAATTGATCTGAATTATTAATTTAATAACTATATATTTAAATAAACAATATAATAAAAACAATTATAAAAAATTACAAAAAGCTCGCGAATTACTTAGTCATCAATGATCATTAGAGCTTTCTCTCCATGCTTTGGACATTATTTTATTTGCGAATAACCTAAACTCTTCACAAAAATGATGGTAATATAATTTGAACCAAACTTTGTTTAGTAAAAGTTATTGATTCATTATTATGTTATTTAAAAAAAATGCTATAATGAAAAGTCTAAGTGCTTCCAATATTGATTTTAAAAAATGCATAATGGCAAACTAAACTTAGTTTAAAGTACAGTTGCAATTGCTATTGTTTTATCAAAGATTTGCTCAATTTTATTATACTAAGTATCAAACACCTTTTGCATTAGAAAAAAGAATTAAAAAAACTATGATGATAGTTGCCAAAAAAATGGAGAATAAAAAAATCATAAGAACACAATCTCATGAACTTTGATTATATAAACAACACAAAAATTCAAGAAAAACATAGTGGCAAGACAAATCTAAACCAAATTCATTACTTGATTTGAAGGGAAGAAAAACTTAGATTTTCTTTCATTACATTTTTACTTAGAGTATGATGATTTGAGTGAAAGAGATGCATTGTTGCCAATTTAAGGAGTTCGGCTCAAAGCAATGAAGGTTGGTAACTTGAGGTTATTAGTTGGAGGATGTTAAGGTATGGAGAGAAAGCTATAATCTTTGATGACTAAGTAATTCTTGAACATCTTTTATAGTTTTTTTACTAGCTATACTATTCTTTTAAGTGAATACTCGTTTATTTTACTCTACGTTTATAATATAAAGTTTTTCCTCTTTTCCCTACCCACTCTATCCTATAAATAACTCACTTATTAATTGTCACAATTGTAACCATCTCTCTCTCTTCTCTTTGTTTTACTACTTCACATTCTCCTTCAATTGTTATCACCCTCAAAAACCCTTTTTGGGCTACATTTTTCATTTTCATATTGAGAATGCTAACCCAATCACCATTGAGCCCTTTCTACTTGTTTGCTGCTCCATACCATTGGGTTGTTGATGGACAATGGGTAACTCAAACATAAGTACTTATTTATAAAACGAATGTTTTAATTATTCTTATTTCATGTCAACATTGGTTTTGGTTATAGTAAATTCTACTTCTTTGTGGGTGTTTGATGTTAACTTGTCAGTTCTTATGGAATGGAATAGAGGTTTAATTACTTAGACAAGAATGTTGGTACATTAGTTCTTTCAAGAGTTTCAGTTTACCATATTAAATCTTATTAATTTGATTTGTATTGCTTTATATGATTTAGAAGAATAGGTCACACTTTCTTTCTTTATCTTCCTAATGAAACCACACCATTTAGTGTCCATGTTTACATTCTTTTTTGTTTTCTTTTAAATGATTACTTTTGAGTCATGAATCAATTAAACCATTCAAAACTGATTGGACTCCTCACCAGGAAGTTGAAGATGATAAGATAAAAATGGCATCTCTAATGGATTTAAAGTTAGAATTTTCCATAGAATACTAATGTTTATTGATCCACTGCATATCTAAAACTAAAAACTATGAATAAATCTATATTACAAATGCATATTCTTAGCACCATATTGGTGCATTCTCTCATATGAATCATCTTTTAAGGTTAAAGAATTATGGTGTTGTTTGATTATTTCCCTCTTCATTTTTTTTTTTCTATATTGCCTTTTTAAAAAATAAAATTGCTTCATTTTAACTAATCCTTGTTCCTTTTTCTTAATCTACAAGAGCATTTTTTTTAACATTAAAAGCTAGTAATTTAATTTATAAAAATTTTGGCTGCCATCATTAAGGCAAGAATCAATGTGAGATTTGAATAGATATACAAGCCTTTTAGCATTAATAAATGACAATAACCTTAAGGAAAAAGAGTAGATTCACAAAAAGACGAATGGCATTTTGTTATAATAATAAAAAAAAAAACTAGGATTTACTTAGTCAACTTGATTTTTTTTTTTATTTTGCACATTGCGATAATATTTTTTTGGGTGATGCTAGCATGTCTTTGGTATACAACTTGCCTATGTATATCATTTTATGTTACCTCTACAAATGCTTTGGTATGAATTTGTTTATTTACTTTGTTGTGGCTTTTGTGCCTACATGTAACTTAAATATTGTGATGCAAACCTGTTTGGTTCCCTCAGAGTTTTCTTTTTTTTTCCCCCACTTACTCATTTCATGTTTACTTTTCAATTTCAATCAAACAAAGTGACTATTTTAATTATTCTAAAATTAGTGTTGTTGGGTCTTGAGGTTTGGTGTTTATGTTGGGGTTTGAGGAATGTTGATGGGAATGTAAGGGCAAATGTTGGGGTTTTTAGAATGTTGATGGTAATGCTGGCCTGACATGGAATTGTCATGTAAATATTTACATTTCAAAAGTGACATGTTATATTAAAGATGGAAAAAATAAAACATAATATTGAAAAAAAAAAGGAATAGGGTTTTAAAACATTTTTTAGAATGGGAATATTAAGTCATTTTATTTATTTTAATTTGGATTTTGTTCACTTTTTATAATTTTGACATGGATTTATGTAAAATTTAGTGTTCAATTTCATTTTGTTGATCATCAATTTTTAGTCCCAAAGTTGTGTTCTTTTAGGCAATATTTTAATACAAATTTCAAGTCTTTTCAATTTGATTTGAAAGAATCTAGATTTAATTTCTTTCCTTTTCAAATTGGTAGATTTAGTTTCTTAGGGTTTGATTAAATTAGTAGCTTATTTCTAAAATAACAAATCTTTTGGCTTTCCAAATTATTAGATCATATTATGCCTGCAAATAGGCAAAATATGTAATCAATTTATGACATATTAGCTTGATATTGAATATAGAAATTATTCCCAAAGGTTAGTGTGATGCCTTCTTTCCCCCTGATGATGTGAGGCTATCTATACAAATTAAGGATGGTTTTTTAGGGCATTTTCACTAATCTATGATGTAAGGTTATTAGATATATGCCTTCTAGGTTATCATTTCTTTTCATGAAAAATTAAAAATTATTCATTTCTTGGTGATTTTCTTAACATTCTTAGTATAGTAATTGTTTATATTAAGTTTTCTTATTGATTTTCGTGCTTTTCATAAATTTTCTATCCTTTTCATAATTAATTGTTGTCTCACCTCGGTTTTGGTATTAAAGCCTAAGGTTTCTCTTCGAGCCTAGAGTTATCATTTGACTCTTGGATCAAAATTTTCAACTATTAGTTTCTTAAATTTCTTTGACAAATATGTCTAATTGGGAGAAGTTATGACTAGATTAACTGTAATTAATATAATGTCCTCCCTTTTAGGTCTTAACTAGTTAACCTATTAGAACGCATTAACTTGGTACCTAAAAATGGCATTGTTCTGCCATTCCTAAGGTAAAGATAAGGCAATTCAAACTTAAGGCCTACACTTACTCTTCACAACTACACTATTACATAGCAAGCTCAACAGCTATAACACATACACACCTATAGCGTGTATCAAAGTACTAACCTATAATAAGTCTACTAGAAAAGTTCATGCCTACTAGGTAAGCCCACTCCTATCATATCAATATCAAATGGCAAAGCTTGCCTATAGAGTTGAGCCATTCAACTTCTAAGCTAATGTCTAACCTACCGGATCTTCTAAATTTGCAAGCTAATCCAATTACCTATGTTCATATTATAAGACCATAGTTAGGACGTTAAACTAACTTCATATTTACAAGTTAAGCTACTAAATAGATTTATTTACAATGTAACATGGTGATCTACCAAATACAAGAAGTAAAAAACTTGAGTCTTCTTCCTACTTACCTATCGCTCTCATAAGTTTTCCCCTAAATCCCATATGTTGTTTCGGTCTTCAACACCTATACCTGAGGTTAAAAAAATACTAACCGCTCAACTTCTTAAGAAGCAAAGTGAGTATAGTAGAAAATGTAAACAAAAAGAGACTTAACAAATGTAAATTCTTTAGATATCTATATTACACGGTTTGATGAAGTTATTATACTTAAAAAAAATGTTATCATAATTTACTCATTCTTGGCCTCTTTATCTAAGTCATTCCAATACATTTCTTACTTTAACTTTCCCTTTAGATTTGAAATGTCTTTCATAAACTAAACTTGCACTTCGCAGAAATATTGCCCTTTACACTTAATTTATCAACCCATTTAGCATTTGGCAACTTTTTACCCATATACAATTCCAGTACATGTTAGAGAGATTTTGTGAGCCTTTCACTTATCACAAATAAATAGGGTGACCAGTCACTATAGGTCACTAATATTGAGTTGATTTGTCAATCGTGTCACAAATTTACTGAGTTGATTTAAAAACTATACCACAAACTTATTGGGTAAGGAATAAGACTTTCTTTTATTTAAATTTCTTTGGTTAGTGATTGGAGATTCATCAAATGTCATTCAGCCACACATAGTTTATGATCAAAGTTCAGTTTGTTTACACCAAATACACTTAAATACCAAATTCTCAAATCAAGCATTCAAGCTTGCAACCATTCATCAAGCATAACTTATGTTTAACCTCCAAGCACTCATAGGATTCAAACTATGATCACATTTCAAGAATCAATTACATAAAACAAAATTAGATCCCACACCTACTTTACATACTAGTAATATTAGTAATTTTCAATTAACCCATTATCAATAGATCATTTACAACTAACATACCAACATAACACACATACATAAATTCTAAAATTCTCCTATAATGGTCATAATAAGTGATTATACAGGGTTTAGCAACCAACAAATGAATAGTCTATATTATCGACTACATGCAGCATAATAAGTTAGGTTGGAAGGGTACTCACTTGTCACCGAATCAAAATGCCAAAGTGAAGCACTTCTTCACCAATCTCTTGATGAGTGTAGAATTGCTTAAAAGCATTAAAATAGATTAACAATTGATAAATGATATTGGGCATGCCATTAAACTAGTATTGTTTATCTTAGGGTTGATGAATCTACATGTCCATACTCCTAATTACTTAATGATTAACCATTTATGCTCTATCCCAATTCTAGCTGAACTGATCAACTTGCTAGTACATCCTTCCTTTTCATTCATTACCTGGTTATTACTTCAAGCATTCCAAAATCAATTTAAAGTTATTCTTTTCTCATGACATAGATCAACATTAACGGGCTTTCATAGAATTGATGCTCCACAAAATTTTAATAATCTATGATAATCTCTATAAAGCTATAGAACCATATAAGTCTCCGTGAACTTATATTACAAAGTAAATATGTTGTATCCTAGTAATTTTCCAAAAGTTCATGTATCACCTTACCAATTTCACCTTTAAAATTTAGCAGGTTCAATTGCATACATATGATGCTTGATTTCCACCTTCCCATAACCATAGCATTTTCCTCAAAAATCCCCACTTATAAAGTATTTTTTCAGCATATCGTTACGGATTTATCAAAATAATGAAAACAAAATTTCCCCAATAAATTGGCGTTTTCAATAGAAAATTTTAGATAAAAGTAAACATGCTCGTTTTTTAAAATTCTTATTTTGTATATTTGATATACCCTATTAGGAGTGTATAATCCAGGAATCAAGTCAAAACAACGTTATTTAGTGTTTCTAAAATTTCATATTAAATTCACCAAAAACGAAACTTTTCTTAAGCAAGCTGCATACACACTTCAAATTCCCATCAAATAAAAGATACCACAATAATAATATTGCAAAATTAGCCCAGGAAACAATTTTTCCATAAATTTTAATAAACATTTACTATTTTTCTCAGTTTTTTTACTTTCCGGCTCAAAACAGAGTGGGGTGGTTAATCGGCCTCCGGCCACCGCCTCTAATCTTGTCGGCGGCCTCCCTGGCTGTTTCCCTTTTTGTATCAAAGTCGCACTCCAGCAGCTCACCCCTAACACCCTCAACCACCACCCAGCGCTAACCCTTTGAAATTGCTACAGTGAAACCTTGTTTGATAATCGCATGCCTTCATCTCACCTGGAATGATGCATCAATCTCGTCATTCACTGCTGAAGTTGCCACATTTTTATTTACATTTCATTCCCATTTCGTTTACTAATTATTATTTTTAATATATGTTTTTTCTTCTTATCTATTGTATTATACTATCTCTTATAGTATGAATACCTTTCCTATATTGATCACATTGTACAATTTTGTTAATTTCATAAGTCTATAGCCCGGCTTCATTTATTAATTATCGATGTTATGTTGTAAAACCCAATTTTATTAACAACATCTCATCATATAACCCCTAAGATTCACTATCCAACTTCCTATTACTTACCAAATGTCTCCTTGGTATCATCGGTTAGGTATACCGTTAATTTCTTAGTATTATGCTCCCTTGCATAAATTAACCAACAGTAAAATTTAAATTTGCATTCGATCCACCCAAAATGTAATAACTGGCCATCTAGGGGTTGTAAGAATTTCACATGCCACATCATTACTTTATTGCTGGTTCCAAATCATTACACATGGTCTATGTTTTAGTTTTTATTTCTTCCCTTCAATATTGTGTCTTTGAACTAAATTGTGCCTAAGTCCTCCCAAAGTGGATGGATCCAACTATAGGTACATATATTAATTTGTTCACGTTGATTAATGCAATATTCTAAAGAGTATATTTCAACTAAACTTGTATTCAAAAAATAATAACAATAATAATAATACCTAATTTTGGTGAGTGTTAGTTCAAGGCATGGTTACACGTGTGCTACGTGAAAATACGCTATACTTTACATAATGAGAAAGTAACACGTATAAGGATGATTAGGGAGGTAATGAAATGGGGATGGAGAGTAAACACATTAAACAAGCTTTTGACTATAGGGTTTGATGGGTGTGTATTTTGTGAGTAAATATAAGAATATTGTGGTTTAGTCTTCTAAGGAAAATTCGACAGAGTAACAACGCTTTTTTCAAAGAAGTTCCCCTTTTTAAATGAGGAGGCCCGAGGGCATTTATAGTGTTTTTGTTATGAATCTCGCTGTTGAATGATGACGACAATCAAAAAGATTTTTAGTAAATTAGACCCTATATGGACCTTATATGGGTCTAGGCTCATTAGAGGTCTTTTGTGGGAGTGTATGAGCCTTATTGAAAAGGTTAGATTAATGGGTTGATCTAAACAGACCTTACTCCAAGCCCACCATGCCAAGTCCTCCTGATCATCTCAAGGCATGGACTTCACTCTCTAACCCCTATCATCTTGGCCCAAAGATTAAATCCATTAAAGTAATAAGTTAAAAACCCATTAATGGATTTAGTAAAAACTATCTTATTCTTTTTTTATCAATAATACTATATTAAACAATTATATTTATATCAAAATAAAGCTTTTATCAATTTTATATCGAAAAACAAATTTTATAGGATCACTTTGTCTAATCTTTGTGATCACATCATAAGGGTTTTGACCTAAATTGGAAAACATCAATCTGATCCCCAACTTGTATAGTAGCAAAAAGATTTAAGGTATCACAGTTAAGCAACAACTAGACAACCTTAATGGTCATGTTAGTACCTTAGAAATTGATACTCTCCTTTGTCAAAAGCATGCAAAAAGTGAAACCCTTTTAGTCCCACATATTGTCCATTGTCGAGTCTAATTTTTTTTTTTCTATCCCTAATCCGATCATACTAGACCCTATACTCATCTAATGTAGACCTTCGACTTGAGTTAGGGAATTTCGTTTTGTTTTGGAGTCCCCACCCAACTATGGATGGGAAAGTTTAAAATTTGGGAAACTAATTGAGCATATCGGTCCTAATTTGGACCACGGGTTAGCGTGATTTCCTTTTTCATTTTTTTTGAAAAGAGGAAATAGAAAACCAAAGTTTCTGAATTCGGAGGCTAACCAATTAAACCCTAAGGTTACCACCTTATTCTCCTAAAATCTAAACCTTATCCAAATGTCTTTTATTTATTTCTTTTGTTGTCTTTTCATTGTTTTTTGAATAATTTTATTCTAAGAAATGATTTTTTTTGTTTTTTTTTAGATTTTGCCCCAAAGGGGTGCTTACGTACTTACTATTCAGATCAAACGGGCCGTAGTTCGCTTTTACTAAAAAAATTTTAGTATGTTGGTGATTTTTAATTATGAAATTTCTTTTTATTTATGTTTTTTACCATTAGTATTTTTCTAAAAAGAATCTAAGCCTAAACTTGATCATTTGATTTTTTTTTTTTGAAAAATAATAATTTTTTTAAGAAAAAAAGCCAATTTTGGATTTATTTAAAAAAAATGATTTTTCTAAATGAAAAAAAATTTCATTTTTCTTTTTTTTCAACCCATTTCTACTATTATAAAATTTATTGATTTTATTAATTTTTATAATTTATTAATTTTTTATTGATTTTTATTAATTATTATTATTTTTTAATAATTTTTTATTTTTTTTTATTGAAAAATTTTCTCCTATATTTTTTATCTATCTTAAACTAAAATCTAAATTTTACTATTTTTCTAATATCTATTTTATTATTTTCTTTATTATTTTTATATTTTTATTATTCATTATTACAATTATTATTTATTTTTTTTCTGAGCTTTTAAGGGATGGGGATCCTGACCGTGCGAGGTTTTCTTTAAGATCGCCTCCAGGTGGGGGTTTTGAGCTTGATCGGCGGTCGTGGGTTTTAAGAATTCCGGTGAGGCTTGGATTTCTCTCATTTTCTCTCTTTTTCTCACTTCTGATCCGTGCTTATGCATGCTACCTTCATCCTCTATTAATGCCGCAAGGAATCGAGCTGGATAAGTTAGATTTCCTTCGATTGAAGCAAATCGGATTTCGGTTACAAAACCCTCCTCCGATTTGTGCAAATCCATTAATTTGTTGCGATTTGATTCTGAATTGGAATGAGGGTTTTTCCTATTTTAGTTAAAAATCTGTTGGATTTGTGCAAAAAATAGAATTTAAAACTGCCGAAATTCGATTTTTTCTCGTCGGTGACGATCTCAGACGAAGGTTGAAGACGATCACGCGCCCGGCGCATGCGCCTGCTCCAGCCAATCAGCTGCAGACACGTGTCACAGGCGATGGAAAAAATTGCAAAAAGCGGATTCTGACTCCCCTACGTTTCGAACCTACGACCTAACCCCCCCCAACGCGCACTGGGCTGTGGCTCGGACCGGTTGGGCTAGCCCACTTACTTTATTTTTTTATTTTCGCAAATTTTTCACATATGCAATGCGATTTTTTTTTTTATTTTTTTGAAATCTCAAAAATTTGTAAAAATTATTTAATCATTTTTATTACCATTTCTGCAATTATTTTCCAAAATGATGTATTTTCCTATTTATTTTATTTTTTGAATATTTTTTTCCTATTTTTTCTAAATCAGAAAAAAAATGTAGAAAAAAAAGAAAAATTTGAAAATTGATTATTTTTTATTATTAGGGAAAAAATGGGGTGTTTACATCCATGAAAATTTAAAAAAGTGTACAATTATCTTGAAATTGAACTAGGCCATAAAAGCAATTGAGAATAGTGCACCTAAGCCAATAGAAGATAAAAATTTATGAATAGTGCACCTAAGCCAATAGACGATGAAATTTATGAATCTTTTAATTTTTTTTTTAGAGGGACGTTAGTGAGCTTGTACTAGTTCCACATACAATCGATTTCAATTTCTATTCAAAGTGATGATAATTCTATAGAAATTGAAAAGAAAAGCATTAGTGACAAATTAAAATAAAAAATTATGTAAGTCTTTGATCCTATTCTTGAGAAAGTTAGTGAGACTATTCTGCCTCCATTTGAAATTTCAATCTTTAAAACCTTGTTGATTTTCATTATTATCTAAACTCATGAAAATTCTATTGAAAATGACAAGGAATTAATTTAAACAATTAATTATGTGAGTTTGCTATAGAATTCATTATAGGGATTTGAAGTATCTATCTAGAAGAAAATATAATAATTTGTGATAAGAGAAAAAGAAGAGATTAGGGGAATTATGGAAGATCCAAATCTTTTCAAGTCAAGAAAAATTGAGGGCCCACATAAGACTACTATATCATGAATTTAAGATTATTTTTTTTGCAGGTTACTATTTGATCTAGAAGGATTAAAAAAAAAAAATTAAAGGGATGAATTTTTTTAAAAAGAGGAGAAATAATGCGGATAAAGAATGATGAAATTTTATTCTTGGTTTCATTTTTCTTTCTCACTAATGAGGCTTTTAACTCCATTCCTTAATGACACTACAAAATAATGATGATGGTGGAAGAGTGGTGATAGTGGCATCAATTTATTTTTATTTTTTTTAATATTTATCTATGTATGTTTTGGTAAATTCTTGAAATGTAGTGGGATAATTTACTTAACCTGCTTGTTCATGGAATTATATTTACAAAGCTATCTTAAAGTAGTCCTTTTTTTTTTTTCAATTGATTTTTGTGCTGTTTAATGGATGATATACTGAAAGGAAAAATTACAAGTGAATAAATAACCATTTAAAGTCAAGTTTAAATAGAAGATAAAATTTTAAATAATTAAAAAAAAAATAAACTTATATTAACTAATTTAAAAAGGAAATCTTATTACTGTTAAATTGAGTTAAAAATAATATATTTATGGAACACTAATAAATCTTCTATTTAAATTATTTAATATAATATTGATCATTATTTTAACTACTTAATATAATAGTTAAGTAGCTTTTAACTACTTAAAGCTAAAGGGATTATAAACTTCTTACTTTTTTAAAACTATTTTCTCCCCTATATGAGTGGATTTTTTTCCTCGCAATATATTAGGGTCTCGCAATTCTAGTTACATTTACGGGAAAGCAGCTAACTTTTATTTATATTTATTTTTAATTCTAAGGACAGATTTGATCATTTTTTTTATAATGACCCTTCATGTCCGTGACCCTATTAAAGGAAGTCTTTGTTTTTTTATTTTATTTACTTATTCTTTTGTCTTTTAAAGGGGAAAAAAAACCAAAAAGTCAACAATTTTTAACTAATTTTAATGTATTTATTCTAAAATGATTCATTTTAATTATTCGTAAATATATCTTTAAAAAAATTTCTTGGTTAATGTGCATAAAATGATACAAAATATTTTTTTCGTTGTTTCCTTTTGATATAATGGCATGTACGTACTTTCACTATGATTTTATCTCTTTTTAAAACACTCATTGTTTCAATTACACATGTAAAAACTGATACAAAGTTCTAAGTTTGAGCATTTTTCGGTTTTGGTTTCAAAAGAGCGCCGATTAGTAATATGACATGATAACATTTGTATTTTTATATAAAAATCTTACTTTATAATTATATATTTCCTCATTGATATATATATATATTTTATTTTTTTTGTAGGCAAATGGTTATTTTTTTATGTTAGGTTTATTTTAATAATAAACCACATGGGCTTATATGTATTAATAATAATAATAATAGTGTAATAAGGCTATCATAATATGTAAAGAAATAAATAAAATGATTTAAGGTTATGAACTTTAATGCATTATATTAGCTATGGGCAAACATATTTTGACATTAGAAATATGATTTTCAGTTTTATGATAGGCCAAATTAGAAATAAGAAAAGGTTCACAAGCAGTTAACTTGAGAAATATATATAAATGGTCATGTTCCTTAAGTCACACACACTATTTTGTTCTTTCTGACTCCCCATCCTTAGAAAGGACGAGATAAATCTCTATGGCTCACGTGATGACTTGGAAGACCACCCAAAATCTTAGTTCTATGTATTTTTAAAGTCATGGATTAGGTACACTCCGCTTATACCATTTTCATGCTTGTGCTCTAATTTTGCACAGTGCAATTCTTGCTACATTCAATTTAGGGGAATTAAGATTAGTTAAACCCAACAAGTGGTTTTGGGAATTGCCATGTGTGAGATTAAAGTCAAAATTAATAAAGAATTATTAAGTTTTAAGATATTTTCAAAAGGGCCTTTGGGGTTTTCAATGGATTTGCATGGACAAAAAGATTGATTAAGGTTTATAGGATCATATGGATACTCCCTTTTATCAAGTTTTAATTTGAATTTTTTTTAAAAAGTGATAAAATTAAGTTTGGAATGAAAACTAGGGTTCATCAAATTCAGAATTTAGAAAAGTAAGTCCGTTGTTGAACATGCCTAAGGAACACAATAGTGTTTTAGGTTGCATAAAATCTTTGTTTAAGAGTGCTTTTCATGACATGAAACACAACTATGCTCATCAAGTGTGAGCATGTACAATAGTAAAGGAGAGGTATAAGGGCAATGTAGTGCCTTGTGTATCTTACGATTTTAAAGAGTGTGTTCGTACATGTGTAAGACATGGACATGATCAAAGTGAGTGTTATTCTTTAATTTGGGAACACATAAGGTACAAGGCTAAATACATGACCGTGTTAAAAGTCGTGTTTCTCTTTGGTCAAGAACACGTCAAGTACATGGGCAAAGAATATGATTGTGTTCATGCTCGTGTACTTCTCTAGTTGAAAGGTATGAAGAACAAAGGCCACAACACTCCCGTGTTTAGCCCATGTAACTCTCTAGTTTAATATAAAAAAGGGAAGGATGATGTTGAGCAACTAAACTCAAATCTTGGTAATTTTGTATAAATTTTTCGAAATAAATTTATTGAAATTGTATATTACCAAAAGTAACCTTTGCTATAGAAGTCACTCATCTTTGAAGAAAGGATGTGTGCATGAAAAATTATGCGAATTTTGATCGACCCAAATGAAGTTTAATATTTAGCCAATTAGATGCACACCTATAGTAGGAATGTGTGATAATTGTTTAGTTTTCCCTATTGAATGATATAGTCTGTCTAAAGAAAAGCTTAATCATTTGACAAGTATTTATTATCAATATTTGATCACAATACCACCACAAGTTGATATTTTTGTCTAAAGACTAGATATCAACGTTGTGCGAAGTGCCCTTGTGATAGTCCTACTATTATTTGAATTATTTTGTTTTTATTTTAAATTGTAAGGTGATTTTAATTTTTGTTCATTGTTTTGTTCTCTATTTAGTTATAGTTTTTGTTGCAAATATCTCTCTACCAACATTAATTTAATTTCTATGTTGAATGGCAAATTTTTTAAGATATGGCAAGAGAATGTAATAATCGTTCTTGAAGTCATGGACCTGGACTTAAAAATTAAGGGAAAATTGCCTTCCTACAATTATTGACTAGAGTACCTCTGATGAAAAGAGGAGGATGGAAAAAATGGGAACAATCAAAATGCATAAATCTCATGGTCATGAAGAATGTAATTCTAGAAGCATTCAAGGGCACTATGTCTGACAAAATTGAAACAAAATAGGAGTTTCTTAAGGAAAAGGTTTGCTAAGAATGAAAAGACTAAAATTAGTACACTCCTAGAAAAACTCAGCTCAATGAGGTATAAAGGAAATAATAGTATAAGAGAATACATTATGGAGATGTCTCATATTGCATCAAAACTTAAGGCACTAAAACTAAAATTGTCTAAAGAATTATTAGTGCATTTGGTTTTGACATGTCTTTTGACATGGTTTAGCTAGTTTATGGGAGCTATAACTATTAAAAGGACTCTTGGTCCCTTAATGAACTTATCTCACATTATATCTAAGAAGAGAGAAACTAAACCATAAGAAGGTTAAGAGTGCTCACTTAGATCTTTCATGAGAATGTTGCTTATATGCATGTTGTATATGCTCAAGATATATAGCTTCAGTGGAGTTTATGCTTTCTTTCAATGCTTGTTGAATTACATTGGTTGTCATTTTGAATACAGATTATGGTACAATTATGGTTAAAGTTAGTTTTGGTTCTAAGGTTGTTTTTCAATAATGAGGATTTTAGTTGAATTTATTTCTGAACTCATATAAAATTGATCTTACTAAGATATGATTTCGGACTAGTTGGAAAAGGCACGTTTGATCACATTACATGTATTTTCCATGCCACATATCCATGCTGATTTATGTCATTTGATTATGTTAATATATGCGATCATTGATATGGTTCGTTACAACATATGTAGCAAAACCTAGTTTAGTCCTATGTTGATATGATTGATAGACTAGATTGTTAGGAATGCATTCGACAATGATAGCAAGATTTTGAGTACTCATAAGGATTAATATACAATTATAGAGGGCATATAATATAATCTAAGTGGTTGATTGTTAGGTTTTATTTAATAATAAACCATATGTGCTTATATGTGTAAATAATAATAATTGTATAATAATACTATCATACTATATAAAGTCTAAATAAAAATGATCTAATAAGATTATGGACTTTAATATATTATGTTAAGTATGGGTTAATGTATGTAAAGACAGAAAATATTATTTCCAATTTTATGATAGGCCAAATCGAAAATAATAAAAGGTTAATAAGTAGTTAACCTAAGGATATATATAAATGGTCTTGGCTCTCAAGTTGCATGCATTGTTTTGTTCTTTTTACTCTTCATCATTAGAAACGACGAGATACAATCTCTATGGACTCATGTGATGGACTTGGAAGACTAACCATCAATCTCGATTTTGTGTATCTTTAGTTATGGATTAAAGTACATATTCGCTTACACTAGTATCATGCTTGTGTCCTAATTTTGCATGTGTAGTTCTCGGTGTATTTAGTTTATGGGGATTAAGATAGTTAATTCCAACACTTGAATGAAGCAAATGAGCTGCTATTAGTATATTTTTAGTTATTATTTTAATTCTTTTATTTCAAAAATAGACTTTTTGAAGTCTTTATTTATTTTTAAAATTTTTTAAAATCATCCATTATGTATATAATTTAATTCATATTTAGCATGTTGTAAATTCTACTATATGCTTTATTCACTTTTTGCATACCCATCCTGCAAGCATTGTTGGCTACTATTATTTATTTAAATATATTTAATAATATTACTTACTAAATTAATTATTTGGATCAAATAAGAAGTGGACATGTGGCAAAGAATTGATGAAAAACTAATGAGTGAATTGTATGGACACCCCTATAAACTTTTAAATTGCATGACTACCTTATTTTTTTAAAACCCAGCACCTAGACCCCTAAAATTGATGTGGACCTATCTTTTCAATGTACTAGCAACTTATGTGGAGGTCATTATTGATGTGTATAGAAAAATGAGGAGAAAAAATGCCATATCAATTTTTTATGTTGGTGTGGTAAATTAGACCCATATTTTTCTCATTCTAATTGGATTTTGAATATGCTAATGTAAAATTCAAGATTTTCTATTTAATCCAACATCAAGATCCTTTCACCAATATATTGTTCATCATTTCTCAGAAAGTTTAATAAAAAGAATAAATCACAGAGTAAATGTACCAAATATAATTTATCGTAGATAAAACCTGCTTTTTAGAATATCTTTTGGAGAAGCCATATTTTGAAGGTGTCCAGGTTTGTCTTCGTATACAGTATTTACACATTTGAGATTTTTTGTTTCAGCATTCTTAATTTTTTTTATTCTTAAGATTCAAAGAGTTCCAAAGGCAAACTTTTTGGAATTTGCAACTTATTTCGCAACTTGTTTGATAACTTTATCTACCATAAATCCTTTTTGGTACATTTGCTTCGTTATTTATTCTTTTTGTTACGTTTTCTGAGATTGATGAAGAAGTTGTTGGCGAGAGGAACTAGATGTCGGATTAAATAGAAAATCTTGAATTTTTATACTGTCATATTAAGTATTATTGATTGTTATAAATTCATGATACTTACCGGATAAAAACATTTTATTTTCTTGTTTGATTTACATATTTTCTTAGTTACTGGATAAAAATGATCTTAAAGTATTAAAAAAAAATATTTATATTTTATACTATCCAAAATATGATACAAAAATCAAATTTATTACATAAAAGCACAAAAGTACCTATTCAATACTTATATATCATGTTTAGTGTAGTATTTTATATATCCAAATAGTGAACATTATAAAAATCTTTGTTTAGTACTATACATACCAAACGTATATAAAAAAGTTATACTATTTTTTTTTTTTGTATTGTTCAGTATTTTTTATATTATTCAGTACTGTAATTCAAACACTATCTAAAAAATCTAATTATAATAGGGAAAAAAGAAACTAATTTGTTTACAATAGCATAAAAAATTAATGTGGGATTTATTCTTCTCATTTTACATACACATCAACAAAGGTCTCACATAGAGTGTCAGCACATTAAAAAGGTTAGTCTCACATCAATTTCAAGCGGTCTGAGTGCTTTTTGAAAAAATAAGGGGGTTGTACATTTTTTAAAAAAGTGTCTCATAATTTATTCAAAATTTAAACCATAAAGTAAATACATTTTTGTAAAACTTATAAAACGTGAAGGACTTAAATATATATATATATTGAAGTTTTAAATAAAAAGTAAATAAACATTAAGAAAATATGTATTTTTTTCCTTAAAGAATAAACTACTATAGTTAAAATGGGTTTTTATCTTTCCTTCATGCTCTGGTGCTTCAGAGCAGTACATTTTTTTTTTTTTTTTTATTGTCGTATGGCACAGTTTTTAAAGTTCAGCTAAATATGTTTGTGCTCCTTCAAATATGGTTTGAACCGAGTAAATTGCTTGTGCAGACCAAAAGCTTATTAGAAAGGCTAGTCTATGAAATTGTTGGACTTATAAATGGAAGATTTGGAACATTGACTACCACCTAAAAAATTCATTATTTGGTCAATTTGAATATAAATGCACGACTCTAAGATTTAAACAAGCTCATTTCTGTACCGTGAGCAATCATGACTGAGAAATGGATTATGAAAGCACCTGCAAATGTTGATAATAAAATCTAGTTGCTCACCAATAAAGGACAGCCCCGCCAATGAACATGTACAGCAAACTAAAATCCAGAATGGCAATAGGGATTGCTAGAAATCGAAGACAACGTATATATAGTATCCCCTTGCTTACATCTATACTTGATATGGTTTGAAGCACCCCACGTGCAAACTATTTTCACAATACATCTCCTGGAAAAATTTTTTACAAATAAGAAGAAAAACAAAAACCTAGAAATATAAAACTAAACAAAAACATAGCAGAAAAGGGGGAAAAAC